>OMLP01032002.1:1687-20131 GCA_900302685.1 Spondyliosoma cantharus | reverse complement strand
ATGCTAAGCCAGCAACTAAACTGCATTGCTTGATATAATGGCTGGGAGCTGCACTGCATCGCTGGCTTATATTTGTATAGAGAAGCTGCTGAAGGAGTATGAATAACAGACGGGAGCTGAACTGCATTGCTTGATATATTGGCTGGGAGCTGATCTGTATTGCTGGCTTATATTTGTATGGAGAAGCTGCTGAAGGAGTATGAATAACAGACGGAGCTGAACTGCATTGCCTGATATAATGGCTGAGAGCTGAACTGCATTGCTTGATATATTGGCTGGGAGCTGAACTGTATTGCTGGCTTATATTTGTATGGAGAAGCTGCTGAAGGAGTATGAATAACAGACGGGAGCTGAACTGCATTATTCACACCAATTATTTCATCAGCAGCATGTATTTAGTTGCCAATTAATTTAAAACAATCAATTCAATGTCCAATTATTAACATGCTAGTGTTAAGGATGGTCTTTACTCTGCCGACACTCAAACACACAATGTCAGTGCCTGATTTGGAATGACATCTTTGATCTCTTTTGATATCTAAGATGTATAGATGTTAACATATATTACACACAGATTCTACACTCTGAATAAAGTGCCAACAGTTTTTTATGAGAAGGAAACCATGGATTTCACTGAGGTTGTGGAAGTTTTGTGCACCTCTCATTATATCGTCTACACCTGCTGAGTTCATTGTTACTTCACACAATAAGAACTAGTCCACAGTAGCTGTGTGAGGATTTTCTATTCCTGCACACTGGGCACAATAGCTGAACAGAAACACTGAAAAACCCCATCATGGCCCCCTTTCACGCACTTCACATCATTCTCCAGGCATGGGAAACCTCAACACATGTAAAACGTGTATCCTCACATTGTTCTGCATGGAGGATTGTTAGCGGCAATTAGCGTAAACAATAAACCGAGTGACAAAAACAACGAATAACTGCTGTTTCCTTACTTTAAGCGGTGACTCACGGAGATACTTCTCAGTTATTTATTTTTTTATTTTCTGAAGCATCAGATCACAAATAAACATTTCATCTTTCATCTCAGCTGCGCTCACTGCGTTTAGTTCCAGGCTCAAATCACAGACAGTGATAGACATTTGCGTCTATGTTTAGTCGTGTAAAAACAGGAGGCCAAAAATAAACGGCTGAACAGACGCAGCTCGCCAAGTGATAAAGATCTGCTCTCCATTGTTGGTTTTGGGGGCGTTGCAGGGATTCAAAGACGTAACATACTCATTAGCCGTGTTTGTGTACAAGTGTGTGTGCGTGTGTGTAGCTACATGATTACTTTTGAACAATGTGTGTGTGTGTGTTTGCAAAGAACGTGTGTGTTTGTGTGTGAGGCCGCTGTAGCCATTTGAAAAGACAGTTAATTATCAGAGTTTACCCTGCAGTTACACAGCTTCTGTTATCACAGTCCCATCTTTTTAACCACATAAACTTGAATCTCAGCGTGAAAAAAATGACCTGCTGTTGAACTCAGCTTAGAATAGATGCCGGCATCTTGATACCCTAATGTGCAAAGCAGTGGAAAGCAACTAAGTGCATGTACTCATGTACTGTACTTACATTACAAGTATCCATTTAATGCCAGATTTGATTCTTATTCCACCGCAGCTCAGAGGGAAATATTGTAGTTTAGTCTGTTAAATGTCTCTGAAATGTAATAATCAAAATGTAATTGAAACATGGCCAAGAACATACCTTTATAAATCAATCACTGTGGTGCTACAGAGATGTCCTAGCCTTTAAAATCTCCAGATGTAAGGAAAGCAAAAATCCAATCATCATCATCATCATCATCATCGTTTTTTGGATATCTTTTAGTGAAAATAAAATGCAACCTCCTCTCCCACTAAAATCTTGACTCAAATCACAATATCTGTCACAACAATAGCAATATGATCGGTTCTGCGTGTACAACAGCAATAAAATGCCTTTTTGCCTACATGCTAATGAGTCGTTGATAACAATCTAATAATGTAAAATACACTAATTTAACACTTTTCTGCATAATAAGTAGCTTTGCTTTCAGGTTTTGAAAAGGAAGAAAAATGCGTGGGAAAGAAAAGCCGACATCTCTGGTTCTGCTGTTCTCAACAAGTATACTTGAGTGAAGGTTGCACAGATTGTAAAGAAAGTTACTCATGAATATGTTTTCTATTCATTCACAGCAAACTACGACACCAAGCCCAGAGTGAGCGGTTTGGATACAGAGAGGTAAAAACTGACTTTAATATTTTGCACTCTTAAGAGCCGAAATACTAAAAAGAAAAATCTCTCTTCAACACATTTTGCTTTTCGTCACTCCTGCAGGTGGTTTTAAAAGGAGATCCGAAAAAGTTGAGTCTTCATGGGGTAAGGATGTGATTTCCACTTACAGGAACAAACACACCTCTATAATGCATGAGAAGCTCATCAAATGTCTGTCTGTCTCACTGTGCCCTGTCTGTCCCTCACACAGCAGACGTGTGCCGTGTGTCTCGAGGACTTCAAAGTGAAAGACGAGCTGGGAGTGTTGCCATGCCAACATGCCTTCCACAGGAAGTGAGTACAGGAGAGCACAGTGGGGTCTTTCTCTGCTCTTGTTACCACTCTGCACCCGCCTGCCCAGGCTAGTTGAAAATTAAAATGCTCATGTGAGATCCGGAGTCTCGGTGATCAGGATTTTACACAGGACTATTGGTTCCTGGCTGCACTGCACTGCAGGACGTCTTGTTCCACATCGCTGACATTTGTCCACTTTCGCGCTTCTTCTGTTAAGGGTCAGGGCAAGGACATGCACTTGGGAGACGGAAGGTAGAGCTCGTATTAAGATCTTGTTTATTAGGTGTCTTAAAATATGGCACGCCCATTCCTCGCTGTCATCTTCAACATGAGGAGCACAACAGGAGAAGTTAAAGAGATATAATAGGAAGACTTTATTGTGACACTATGAAAATGAACGATACGTTAAATCCAAAGGCAGTTGAATTAGAGCTTCAAGTGCTTCTATTTACTGCTACATTATTTAACTTCACTAAACTTCAGAGGCAAATATTGTACACTTTACTTGACCACATAGAGTTTTATGGTTACAGTTACTAGTTACTTTGAACATTTTACACACAGAAAATATGATCAGTTTATGAAGTTTATAATATGGAAGCCCCTGAGAGAAATATTTTATTCCCTCTGTGTTTTGTCTTTTAAATTCTGTGTAGATTGTTTTTTATTGATTTGACCGTTTTACTGTTATTTTTATTAGATATTTATTAACATCTTCTATTTATTATAGATTCCCATATTCCACTGATCCCCTTATATTTTATTTTATTTTATTCTGTTCTTATTTATTGCATGTTTTAGTCTGTATACAAGGATATATTATAAAAAAAAAGAAAAAAAGAGAGGCAAGTGAGAATAATTTTCTCCAATCTGAATTATTTTCTCTCCTATGTTTATGAGTATGGTACAAAAGTTCTGCAAGTTCCTTCATTTATTTCTTTCCATCTGTGAAAACGTGAAAAATTATGTAAGGAGATTTATTTTCTTTCATGTGTGAAACAAAGTCCGGTGAAGAAAAAAAAACATTCTCCTGGGAAAAAAAAGAACAAATCACTTGGTTTCACACATGAAAAAACACTTTCTCTTCAAATTTCTTTTTCACATGTTTTCACAAATGGACAAAAAAAATGAAGGCACTTAATAAAGATTGTCCTGGCAAAAAATGTTTTCCACAAGTTGTCAAGATAATAATTCAGATAAGATTAGAAAAAGAAAAGAAAAAAATCTTCACTTGCTCCTCAGGGTTTCCATTATATAATGGTTGAAGATTAAATCACCCAACTGAATACACGATGAAGTGAATTAGCTACAAGCCAACCAGCTAAAAACATAAAAAATCCAGATTTTTATTCAAGGTAACGGTGGGTTTCATTTGGTCGCCGGTCGCTATAACGTCCGAGGAAACATCAGATGACACGTCAAGACTTTAACACATTACCTCGTCCTTGAACACGATTCTGTCCAACACACTCAATACACCGATTCCCATGATCCCACGCTGCTTCATGACATGATTAACTACATCTTTGAGCGTAAGAAATGACATACGGTGCGTTTAAATAAAATACCTTAACACTTCCTTCACCACATGTACGTGGGTCACAAGTACTGGCTTTAGGTTTGCTCCATAAGAAGTTTGGTTCCTCGTTTGAGGTCTCTCCTGTTCTTCTTCACAGGTGTCTGGTAAAGTGGCTGGAGGTGCGCTGCGTCTGCCCCATGTGCAACAAACCCATAGCCGGCCCCCCTGAGCAGCACCACAGCATAGGGACTCTGCTGGATGAACTGGTGTAACCGCTCAACCTCTGCCAGCCTGGGTGGGACGCCGGCGCCCGGCCAAACACCAGCTGGTTTAAGTTAGCGACCAACAGGACGGGGAACACTGTTTTTGCCGTTGAAACACAGCAAACATGATGATAGTAAGTTGGGGTAACCTAGTTACCACCCGGAGAAAGACTATGAAGGATGCTGTTGCCTAGCAACCATCTCGGAGATGGCAGCACGACACCTTGTAGTGTCTGAGAGATTATCTCCATCCACCCACACATCACTCACTCCACCACTCTTCTTTCAACATCCCCTTATTCACCCGCTCCGTCACATCTCCTCGAGTGAGGTTAATGGCACAGCTGAAGTGGAGGAGACACGGTTGCGTTTTTCACAGCAGTGTGAACAAGTGAGTGTTCAAGGATGACAGAAGGAGGCACTGACCGCCTCTCTGAGCATGAATGAGTGCTATTTGTCACGGTGGTCACTGATATGAGATATTATCGATATTGGAAGAGGTTATTGTGAAATGTGGATGCCACTGGAGGAGAGGTTTCGAGACACAGAGGAGATTACACTTCTAACAATCCAGTAATTTAGTTTTAAATAAAAGGAGAGGTAGAACAAGGGTTTAACAAAAGTTGTCCAGAAGCAAAAAGTGTAAGAACAATTTAAATATACCGTGGCAACGACATCAACAGGGTGGTTAAAGCAGATTCACGCCTCAGCATGAGGTTCTAAATTATTCATAGAAGAAGCGGCTCAAACTGTAGTCCACGTGTAGCAGATTAGTGCGTTTGCTGATTTGTTGGACCAATACTGATGTGTAAAATCCATATGGGTGCCCACCTCTACAGTGATATAATGTATGTTCATGCTCCAGTTGTTTTCTTGTTCAGACATGTTTTATTTGTAAGTGTTAATATAGATGGAAGGAACTGACACCTCCTGTCTCTCGCTGTAACAGTTAAGTTCTTTGTTGAATTATTTTTTATTTTTTTTAGATATTGCACTTTGAATTTTCACAAGAAAAGAAAAAAGTTTCCATGCCTTTGTTCTTCTAAAATGTTCGACTAAGGTTCGGATGCGTCACAGCAGGTCCTCTTGTTTTCAGGTGTGGTGAATCTTTTATAAAAGTCTGTGAAGTATCAAGAGACGCTGCCTCTTCTGAAGATAAAGGAAGGCAGACCCTCTGTGTTGTTCTGTGAATCCATCTGGGAAGCAATTTAATCTCACTTGTATTTTTGTGGCATTATTGCTGGTGATTCAGTTATTACATTCCACGGTTGTACTGTAGGGTCTTCTTCTTTTTTTTTTTGTGATTTACAGCGATTCAGAAAGCGAAACACTGCCTAAATTGAGCACAAAACTCACAAAGCACATTGAAGCAGATACAGACGCCACCTGCACTGTAATTAAAAAAGCCAAACACACACAGGTGAGGCTGCTGGAGTCACACGAGTCTGTTGTGTGCCAAGAAAAGAAGAAAAAAAAAAAAAACTAAAAAAGGAAAAGCCGACACGTGAGAAAACGTTCACTCGGATCCTGGCCACATTCCACATTTTTGTAATCCAACAGATGTAAATAACTTGAAACAATAATAAATACGGTTGTCTGTTTTGCTCAGCTTCTCTCTTGTTTCTTTCCCTTTAGTCTTTAGTCGTGTATCTGGCACCACCACCAGGTCATATGAGCTATGAAAATGTTAAATCTATCTACGGCAGATTGCTGTTTCTTCACCTTTTTTATCTTGAGACCCTCGGAAGCCAAACAATACCTCAAATACCAGTGAGAGGTAATTTAGCCGAACACTTGAGTTTTCTACTCAAATTGTTTTATATGATTCATTTTTTTTTAAGTTCTGGAAGGTTAAAATTAATAACATTTCTTCTTGTTTGTCCTGCTTGTTTTCTTTTATTGTTGAAACAATCAATCAATCAATCAATCAACAGAACAGACAAAAGGACATCATGTAAAACTGGGATCGCATCATAATTGTCCTTTTAAACCACACAGGTCCCTCTGATTGATGACTTTGAGTCACGTAAAGCCATTTATAACCTTAAGTCCACTCTTTGGCCTGAAAGCAGAGGGAAATAATATAGAATTCACTTCATATTCAAATAACACTTCTAGTTTTTCAGTATTTTCAGAATTTTGTAGCGGTGCCCCTCAGAGAAAAAGTAAATCACTGCCAAGGGTGTCACTTTGTGTTGAAAAGTGGTCTTAAGATCATAGGTCATTTATTAGTCTTTTATGACATTTTTGATTATTCTTTTGATTTACTGTTTTCACTAAAGGGGGCACTGCTCTACAGAAAATGCAGCACTGTTGTCTTTAGTGTCAGAAAAATAATTAGAGTTGTGAGCATAGCTGTCATTTACACTGGGGACGCTAGGGACATTTCGGACACTGGGGACATGTCTCCACCAGTTTTTTTAAATGGCAGATTTAGTCCATGTCACTTTATAAAAGCAAACAAAAGAAAAAAACAGAAATGTTGATTAACAACAAAAAAAAAAATCTTTCTCTCCTGATTAAACTTTCTTCCCAAAAACTTTTTGTGCTAAAAAGTCCTTAAAAGTCTTCTGTTCATACAGCTCAGCTCCATTTCAGCTGCATTTAGCGACATTCCTCTGCTGGAAAAAACAAAAATGAATCAACTGGTAATAATAGTGACAACACAAGAACAATAAGCACTGAATGCATTCAATGTTTTCATTTAAAAAACAGGTAAGATGCACCAAAAATATCAAAGAGAACAAGCGGAGACAGAACTCCCAACATTTAGAGGAGTCGGAGCTCAGGATTTGACACCCGAATGGAAACAAGGACCATCTGTACGCTGCCTCATTAAATGTGCAAGACCCCGTCCTACTGGTGGGATCCAAGCGGTACCTAGCTATTTCCCCGCAACAGATTGCAGGTGGCAGAGCATTGAAAGTCTGAAGGGCAGTCCTTACTCCGGTTGCCTTCTAATTAGACTTAAGGACAGGGTGGAGCCTCGGACGACCTGAAAGGGAATTCAGGATGAAGGCAGATGGTGTGAGATCTCTTAGGGATGGAAGTGAACACTGGGCCGGATAGAAGAGCGAGAGATGGAAAAAGAGAGAGGAGAGGGAGGTGCTGGGAAAAGGTGGAGACTGAGGGGAGAGAGGATGGGGAGGAGAGGAGGCACCTCAGCAGGATAACGTTCGCTTTCCTCGCGTCAGAGTTATCAAATCACAGTATGGATACGTAAACTTCTCCGTGTTTTCCTGGAATTTTTTTGAGAAACTTGTTTGTTTTTTTGTTTTTTTTAGCAGGAAGAGACCAGCAGTTCAGGATGATGGACATCTGGTTACAACTTTCCTTCGAGATTCACAGCAGTTGGTGATTATAGCATTTTTTCAAGTGTAATCTCAGCTTTGTAGGGTGTTAAGTATGTGTTGGAGGGTGAGGTTTGCATGTCTCATCCTGTTATCTCAGTCTTCTGCTATCAGTTTTTTGTTTTGTTTTGTTTTTTTTTTATCTCGAGAGCTCATAAATGTGATGACCCACTGCGATTAACTTGCGTGGAAGGTGTTCGAATGAGATGACAGCGAGCTAAAAGCTTCGCAGTCATTTTAAAAAAAGAAAAAAACAGATGAAAGGCTTTAATGTGAGACCACGAGAGATGAAAGATTACAGCCACAACTGTAATATTTAAGCTGAAAAGCTGGTGATGCTATGGACGGTGAAAAGGTGAAAGGGTCGAAAAACAGGGTGAAATTTAATCAAAAAACGTACCTGTCCAGAGCTTTAAAAGGGTCTGTATGGTATGAACACATGCATGTGTAGTGACCAACACACACACACACACACACACGCAGCCTGAGTGGACCTGGAAACATAAGCAAGTCTTTCATGAGATCAGCCTCTACCTGAGCAATAAAGAGCCATCTGTGCTGTGAATAAACTGATGATGGCAACACACACGCGTACACACACACGTACACACGTACAGGGTGGAGAGACACACACACACAGAGAAATGCTTGTTTCTGTCACTTCCCACCTTCAGCGTCGTGGCACCCAGAGTGAATGTAAGGTCAGGTTATTTCTCGTTTCTGTGCATTTTAAAGCAGGCAAACCCTCTAAAACCCTGAGCAGCAGTCCAGCTGCAGCGAGAAACTCGCACACACCGGGACAGGACCGATGAGGTTGGTTGGTTTGCTTTCCTTCAGTTTGTCATTTGATTTGCTGGATGTCGTTAGATATTTAGGAGGTTGTGTTTACGTCTGTGTCCGTCAGCAGGATTACACAAAAACTACTGAACAGATTTCCACAAAACATGGATGGAGGATGGGTCTCGACCCAGAGTAGATCCCATTAACTTTTTGGTGTGGATCCAGATAGAGGTGGAGGAATATTTTTTTGACATTCTTTAACACTGCGAGATTGATTTCACAAGTTCATCAGGGATTTTTTTTTTTTAATGAATCACGCGTTTAGGTGACTGGTATCTATGAGCGAATCCAATCAAATCCAAGTCAAGTGGATACAGCTAAACAGTTAAACCTCTTCTGTCATCTGGTCAATATCAACTGGTGGATGGATCATTTTGTAATTATTCATGATCTCCAGAGGATGAATCTTTATCCTCTCACTGTCCTTTCAACTCCACCATCAGGTCAAATTTGTCATTTTTTTAAACTTCAGTTTAGGAAAAATATCTTTAAAATGTATGACATTCCCACCAGCCTCAGTTATTCTTTGTGTTTTGGGCGGATTAGCAAATGTAAGCATGTTAACTCGCTATATTAAGATGGTAAACATTGTACCTGCTTAGCAATATTTTTGACCTACTGAGGCTTCTATGAAACCCTGAAAATAAATCAATCTGAGTAAAAACACCCCTTGTCGCTCACAGATTGTGCCTGGAACAGACAATTAGGCCTTGGCATTCAATTTAAAGGCACAATATGCTCCAAAATCCAAATTACATATTTTTCCGCTTACCAGTAGTGCTAATTATCCGTCCAGACTGTTTTGGACTGAGGTGCAGAGTTTTGCGGATATCCACAGTTGAGATGTGTAGTTTTGATTTTAGGGTCAACTGTCCCTTTAATAGAACTACTGACATGACTGTTGAATGTTTAACATGTATATTATTCTCACTGTAGGGAGTTTCAGCGCTCTGGTGATGCTCTTCTCTTCTCACTCAGCAACACAAACACATTAGTGGATTATTTAAGAGGATCTAATGTTTGGACAGTTCTTGAAGATGCTGCCTGAGGATGTGACAGATAAGGACAACCTGAGAAAACAGGAGGACGTCTAATATAACAGCCATATATTTAATGTATTGTTTAGGAGCTATGGGTTGCTCACATTTTTGTGGGTGCGTCTCCACGTGACAAAAGTACAGACATGATTTAAAGGCCTCGAGTTTTTAAGGATTTTTTACAAAGACAATCCACCATGTTTAAACGGTGGCTTCTAGCCCTGTTGGCCCGAGTGGGCCTCATTGTGCTGGGCCTCTGCTGCTGCCTGTCCCTGTTCTATCTCCTGGCCTGTAAACCGACATCTCACACCAGCCAGCAGTCTCTGCTGTGGTCCGGAGGCACCACCAGCAAGGAGGGGTACATGGCCTTGTTGCAGGAGAGGGAGGACTCTCACAAACATTACATCAACAGCCTGACGAAGCAGATAGCCCAGCTGAAGGAGGCTCTCCAGGACAGGACGCAGCAGCTCCAGGAGTCCCTGGATAAAGCTAAAACTAAAGGGATTCTGCCTCAGGGTCTGGAGAGTCTGCACAAAACCTCGACACAGACTGACCTCAAGGTAGGAAAGATGGCGAATCCATGTGTGCAGATGAGATAAATGAAGTTTGACGTTATAGATGTAGCGGTAAATGTTACATCATGTCCTCCAGGAGTTCTTCCGCTCCCAGCTGAACCAGGCGGAGGTGAACTCAGGTGTAAAGCTGCCCAGCGAATACGCAGTGATTCCTTTTGACACGTTCACCCTGCGGAGGTGAGTGGGACAGTGGAGCCATCGTGGGCCTCCAGGTTGTAACTGTGTGACCTACTTCTGATGAGAGGGGTTTTTTTGTGCCGTGTCACTCACTCAGGGTGTACCAGCTGGAGACGGGGCTGACCAGGCACCCAGAGGAGAGGCCTGTGAGGAAGGACCGCAGGGACGAGCTGATAGGCACAGTGGAAACGGCTCTGCACGTCCTGAACGGACCTCAGCAGCACGCAGACAACATCAGGCGGAAAAGAACTTACTCCCCTGCAGATTTCGTAGAAGGTGAGGGAGATCTCCGTTCATTCATTTCATCTTCTGCAGATGTTTATCATCGTTGGTCGGCTGGAAAAAGTTTGTCGATCCAGAGTGTCGCGTTTCTGGTACCCAGCCTGGAAGCAACAACTCTATCAGCTGTATCAAGAGAAGCTTTGTCCTGTCTCCTCTTCTGGTGGCGCATCATTTATATTGATTGGTCAGATTTGGCCGGTACCACATGACTAATTGATTAAATGACAAAATGTTTCAGCTGTACTTGAATATGGGTAGTTTAATTTACAGCAAATCATATCTGGAGAAGAGGTGAAAGTAGAAAGTGGCATTGAAAAGAAAAGACAAATATAAACTGATATATTTTTTTTTTCTGCTTCAGGGTTGACGCGTACGGAGCGGGACAGAGGAACCATCTATGAGCTGGTGTTTAAAGGCGACGGCCCGCGGGACTTCACTCAGCTCGTGCTCTTCAGGCCGTTCGGTCCCGTGTTGAAGGTGAAGAGCGAGAGTCTGGACACGCGCAGCGTCCTCATCAACATCATTGTGCCTCTTTCCAAGAGGGCGGACGCATTCAGGCAGTTCATCAACAACTTCAGGTATCATTTGAAAAGTAAATTAACACGCCGGCAGCAGCTTGCAGACTCCAAATGTGATTGCATCCTGACAATATTGATCTCAGTCTTATAGCAATTCATTTGGAAGCGCTGAGTGAATCCTTATCTTAATAGAGTGGTTGGTTGAAATCCAGTGAGACTTCTCGCCACTTGAGAAAATGAGATTTTAAAGGCTTGTTTCACAGGTGTGAATGTAATTGTTGTTCTTATCTGAGAAAATGCAATTTGTGGCTATCTCTGGAGAAAGCAGTATAGAGTTCTAACAAGTGTTTATTTGTATAATGCCTCCTTCTGTGTTTTCTGGTTCAGAGAAGTTTGCATCCAGCAGGACGGCCGGGTTCATCTCACTGTGGTCTACTTTGGTCGAGATCAGATAGACCAGGTGAAAGCCATGCTGGACCAAACCACCAGGTAAATGTAGCCACTTTTAAACAAAAGTCACCAACAAATTCTT
This sequence comes from Spondyliosoma cantharus, assembly GCA_900302685.1. Taxonomy (NCBI): domain Eukaryota; kingdom Metazoa; phylum Chordata; class Actinopteri; order Spariformes; family Sparidae; genus Spondyliosoma; species Spondyliosoma cantharus. The sequence goes on along the minus strand of OMLP01032002.1, from coordinate 8,482 downwards.
CCTCTGATCTAGGACAGCCCAGTACAGGTGCAATCACTGACAGCCCAAAGTCCACGTTAACACAGAAAAACACCTGAAGTAGTAAGCGAATAGTAAGATAGTCTTCCGAACCCCAAATAAGCAACACACAAACCCCTCTATCTTGTTCAAAATATTCTTTTACACTTGGGAGCAAAATGCTGAAGCTCCTCTCTGAGCTGTTGTTAAATCTGGAATGACTTTATGTCTCCAGGTTGGTTGTTTCTGAACAATTGTTCCTTCTAAACATTTCAGATGAAAACACTCAGAAGCTTCAGAGTACCTGTCTGATTAAACAGTCCTCCTGTCGTCTTTCCCTCAGAGAGACCCGGTTCAGGAGCTTCACTCTGATCCAGATGAACGAGGAGTTCTCTCGTGGGCGGGGCTTGGACGTGGGGGCCAGGGCGTGGAGGCGGAGCCACAACGTGCTGCTCTTCTTCTGCGATGTCGACATCCACTTCACCGCTGACTTCTTGACCTCCTGCCGTCTCAACGCGGAGCCTGGTGAGGGATTGCTTCAATCGAAGCTTCATGAAACATTTACGCGGGAGCTTTTTTGACATCATGCAACACTTATACCCCAGAGGGGTTCTCCAGCCTGATTCATAATACAACCTGTTTCTTCTGGAGTTGTAACAAAAATGTACTTTTTTTTTGTTGCATATATATGTTCTATTTGTGTCATATTGTCTCTGCCATCTGTTTCATTGAGTTAATTCAAGGCCCTGTTTACAGGCCTTGAATTAACTCAATGTTTTCAATTATTATGGCTGCTCAGGTTGATAATGCACTTAAAATGAAATGGAGTGGTTTCCTTTCCATTTAAATTTGGCAAACAAAACTGCACACGCTGCTTACGATGACCTCAATCAACGGCTAGGTAAAAACATAAAATAAAATACCACCCATACAATAGAGATAAATAAGCACCTACATTTCACATGATTTGTTGTGGTTAAATCTGAAAACATAGAATACTAGAATGTACTCTCCTCCCTCCGTCTTCTGATAATAACAAAAAGCTCCACCACAGCAGCTCTGACACCTCCTGCTGTTTGATTATCAACTGATAGAGATTCAACGTCACACCTGCCGCCTCCGCCCCGGCTCCACAGCCACTCCGCATTAATCCTCGCTTCATTCATTCCGCTGAACCGCATCTGTGAGAGTTTAGAGAAAACATGCGGCAGATGTCTCCTCCATTCTGAGAGAAATTTGGCTTTCGAGGAAATATCACTTACCTAATTCTCGCCCGTGTCTTTTAATTTTCCACAGAAGACACTGGCATCATCGGGCCACCTTAACATCACTAACGTTATTAGTAACACCTGTTGTTAGTCACAGTCATCTGATGTGAAAAACACTGATAATCAAAATCATAATCTCTGAGTTTCTGCTGATTTTGTTCCTCATCGTGATCAATACGTTTCCAGCACAGTAATGTTTCAGTTTGCGGGCGGTCATTAATTTCTCTTCTCTGGTCTGGTGTTTATTGTTGCTTTCAACAAACTTCTTTTCACTCCAGTCAAACGTCTGCTCTTGCTGCTGGTATTAGACAGATAACATTAGTGATTTACACCATCTGTGTTGTTGTTATTACAGGCAGCACTTGTAGGGAATGGGACACATTATTGAGTTTATGTGACTGACTGTTTTAACTATTTTTCCCTCCAGGTAAGAAAGTGTACTACCCGGTGCTCTTCAGCCAGTACAACCCAGCTATCATCTACCATAATCACACACTTCTACCCTCTCTTCAACAACAACTGGTAGGTAAAAAACAAACAAACAATAGAGTTAAATTTACTTGAATGAATCAGAGCTGATGTCGTCAGGATACATACGGCTGCTGTTTTTGTTGCAGGTGATGAGGAAGGAAACTGGATTCTGGAGGGACTTCGGGTTTGGCATGACATGCCAGTACAGGTCTGATTTCCTCAACATAGGTAATGGAAAAGGCTTGTGTTCTTCATAATTCCATGTTTTCAAAGACATAATACAACTAAATATTACTGTCAAGGGTCCACGTCATAATATGGAGGTACTGAATGTAGCAATAAATGCATAAAGTACATGATTCTGTGCATTTTTACATGAAAATTGCACTGTTTTTTTCTGTGACTTATACTCCTCAAATCTTATGGACACAAAATCATCTTAAATATTCAACTAAAGTGAAGTTAAATGCATCTTCTGACTCTCACTACATATGTCCAAACTTCCTGCCAGGGGGTTTTGACCGACACATCAAAGGTTGGGGGTTGGAGGACGTGCACCTGTACAGGAAGTACCTCCACAGCAAGCTGATGGTGATTCGCTCTCCGTCCCGCGGCCTTTTCCACCTGTGGCACGAGAAGACCTGCGCGGATGAGCTGCCTCCGGACAAGTACAAGATGTGCATGCAGACCAAAGCCATGAGCGAAGCCTCGCACGGCCAGCTGGGGGAGCTGTTCTTCCAGCGAGAGATCGAGCTGCATTTGAACTCCCAGCTGCAGAGGAGAGGAGGAACATAATGAGAGGAGTTGAGCTGGAGATTGAGATAGGAGGACTTTGGCGATGTGATAAGTCAGCATGTTCATGATAATTTATGTTCTCCATGTGGACACAAAACTGACATAAAAAACAACAACAATGACTGATATTTCATTAAAGAATGAACTGTGTGATCCATTTGTCCATTTCTTTCAACAGAAAAGTTAGAGAAGTTAAAAAATATACCCTTAATAGTTTGTGTTTGGTATGGTTTACTTAAAATGTTCCTGTCATGCAGCAAAACTGTTAACATATGGTTGTATTTTTATTGAATTTACATTATCAGCTACTTGAATTCCACGTGGATGAGCATTGCCAGGTACACACTGAGGACACTTCCCAAATAAATCTGATTCATAGACTTCTTTCACAATATACCACTTGACTCATAGCAGAATGCTGTAATGCATGACCACTTATATCTATATTTGACAAGACACAATGTCTGCAGGATAGAATTTCATTTTTTTTTTTTTCTCCTCTTGTCAATTATTTTCTGTCTTAAAGGAACAGCTCTCCCAAAAAATGATGATTCAGTCATTATCTACACGTCCTTGTGCCGATGAAAAGGCGGGTAATGTTTTGTAGTCCACAAAACATTTACTGGAGCTTCGCGGCGAAACAGCGTCGCAGCATTCTCCTAAACAGCTGCAGTGGATGGGGACTTGTTTTAAAATGCATAAAAGCAAAAGAAAACAACCATAAAACAGCATTCAACATTCATACAGCTTATCCTGCGTATTCAAAGTCTCTGGAAGCCTAGATTGATTTTAAAAGATGTTATTTACACCCTGGTCCTGGTCTTTACAATATTTTGGATTTAATTCCGTATTCTGTTGGTAATCTAAGGAATATATGTAAATTTGTTCACAAACTGATTTACTGATTACTTGATTTTTGACCTTTAAAACTCATTAAATATAGTCATTTTGAACTAAAAGCACATTCGAGAGCTTTAGAGAGATTAACTGTAGTATTTGGATGTGCATGAACATGAACATGAAAGTTGTCCTACCTCCATCTTGCTAGTCTGGCTCAAGGGCCGCTCCAGGCAGCATGTAGTCCGCTCAGGTGGGTCCAGCCAGCCAACCAGAAGCCTTTTCTCAGTAGCAGTTCACTTTTCCAGTGATGACAGTGATTATCTTCTCCTCTGGTCATCCAAAAGATGTTTGTCTCGCTCCAACAATGCAGCTATTCAGTGTTCAGATTTTTTGCAGTGACGTCAGACCACTCGTGCCAAACTCAGATTGGAACGTATGCCAGCATTTATACAGGCCTCCGGTCTGACGTCAGACGCGTGCACATGTGCACAAGTAATGACCTAAATGATCAGACTGGTGTCAACACGCAGTCTCGGCTTGAAGTGGCTCCATCTCTGAGTAAAGGTCTCACACACAGAAACAAGCAATCGTCTCAGAGAACATCTGTCGTTCAGCTCCAGCTGTTTGTTTAGCTGAATAAGTGATTAAATTAAAAGTACAATATTCAATATGCAATATATAAAGTACAATGAGTTAATCATTACATTCCAGTTTAGTCTTTGTGCCTCTTTTTCTTTTACTCCTACTGAGTTTTGCAGTTCATACGCAGTTTACACGATAGCTTCCTCTGCTGACTAAAATGTTTTTAAAACATCAAAGTGTGATCAAATTAAAAAAACATCTAGTTTTGTTAAAATCAAATATGGAAATCAAAATATTGACTTGTAATAGAGTATTTTATATTGAGGTATGATTGCTCATCTATTAGGTAAAAGGTCTCACTTCTCCCATTAATGCCTAACTATGAAACAATGATGTTATGGATAAGGTGGTCTCTTAACACTACATTTATAATATCACATAAAAAGTAAGATCCATATCTATCTATCTATCTATCTATCTATCTATCTATCTATCTATCTATCTATCTATCTATCTATCTATCTATCTATCTATCTATCATGATTCCTACAGATGATATAATCTCTGTGGTGCAGTGATGAGGAGACAGTAAACTCTCCTTCTATAAATAGTGAGACTGATTTAACCTGATTACCTCTCTGGAGATGAACACAGTGGAGGGAGGAGCAGCTCTGCATCGGCCGAGGGCTGTCGTAGAGTGAACGCAGGCACGCGATAGGCCCGAAACTCCCGTTACCACTTCCCCTGTCTCGTGCTGCATTCAAGTGCACCTCGGAAATCCCATGCAAGACTCCAGTCCAGTGGCAAGAAAAAAAACGTCAGGAACACGCATCACTCTGTTTGCTCGGGTCAGGATGACTTTAGTCACAGGGGAGTCAGACGATACACAGCAATCGATGTGACATTAGCTCATTTCAAGACATTTAACCATTAGAGAACGAAGAATATAATAAGAATACTGAATATTGTCTAAAGATTTTTTTAAAAAGCAATTGAAAGACTTGGCTGAGCCCCCGCTACCTCTCGCTCTCGGTGCAGTATGTGTGAGTGTGCAACATGTAAGAACAAAACTTTATTATACTGAAAATGTTGTAAGTACACTCAGTCATCAAACCCTTTAATGACAGGAGATGAAGCAGGACCCACCCTAAAGAATAGTTTCCCAAACACACTAGTGTCTTAAAACAAACAGGTTTTACGTGCTGTGATGAATCCTCCTGTTCATACTGGCCTTTCAAAGGTCCCCTCCTAATGTACTTTGACAGGTGACATAATCTACAGTATCTTTACAAAATTGTACTCCAAAGTTTATCTGAAGTTAGTATCAAGGACAAATTAAGGGGACATCTTCCTAAGATGCAGTATTTCCCTGGACTTTTGTCTTTTTTGAGCTGCAGTTGGAAGATAGTAACAAAAAGTGGGAAATGTCGTGCTAAATAGACAGTAACTTTCAAATTTAAATTCCAAGTTTAGCTCACAGTGAATTAAATAACTTTGGGTTTGCAATCACTCCATGGTTTCAGTCCAGATCAAACCAGTGACATACTAATTGTCCAAACAGATCACTAGGTCCTGAATCTGAATATGCTCAAATGTGACCACACCCTTGTTAAATGTCCGGTCATAATAAATATAATTTGTTATCTAATTCCCTCTTTTTGCACACGTCTTTTTAATGTGTTATTTCACCTTTTTTGAAGACATATGAACAGTGTATTTTGTCTTTTTTTTTTATTACATGAGCTATAAATTAACTTTAATTCATCGTTAGTGTGACCAATCCTGCTTTTACAGTGCTGGAAAGTACCCAAGTACATTTGTTCAAACGTTGTGCTCATACATTCAGGCTGGACTTTACCTGAGTACGTCTTCCTCTACTTTATTCTTCTACCGTAACAGTTCAAAGGCAAACTTTACTTTTTTCTCCATTAAGTTATCAGTTACTTTAGTTACTTTGTAGTGTACAAATACTTGTCCCTCCACCCACTCACTGACTAATAACCCTTGATTTTATAGCTTTCACCGCGACGCTCAGTTTTCCGGGCCGTACCTGAAGGCGGCGTTAATCGCAACGCTGTACAGGCGCGCTGGTCGTCTGTTCCTCAGCTGTGATGTTTCCCGTGAAGACAGGACGGGACGGTATTATGAGCAGAGGAGATCCCGCTGTGTAATGATGGTTTGTGAGCAGCTGAACGGGTGAGAAGCTCTTCACGTGTGTGCTGGTGGTGTTAGATTAGTGGTTTTTAGCCTTTAGTTGAGTGTTTTTTTTTTCACCTTAGAGTAGCTTCTGTTTCACCGTTTTTGGAAACCCTCCGGTAGTTCTTTCTTTTTCTTTTTTCTTTTTGGCGTTTCCACTTTCCAGGACAATGACACCGGTGTGTTTTGATCTTGTGCTGGGATAGCGAGACATGTCCGGCAGATAGGCTGCGTCTGGTCTCGCGTAAAAGCAGCCGGCACCACCGGACATTTTTTACGCAGAGGACAGAGACCAGAGGACGGAGACGCAACATGTTTGACGCTTCAGGGATCCCTCTGTTCGTCCTGGACATAACCTGTCTTATCCTGGGTATGTAAATCTCATCCATCCCCGCCCTTTTCCTGTCCTGTCCTGTCTGTTAAACCAAGCTTTTAATCAGGTTTGTTTATTCATCAAGAAGACTCTTTAAAGTGAAAATGACAGCACTGCTCCTGCTGCAGAGACATACTGTGTTACATAAAGTAGATGTTTAAGTAAATCCACTCACATGATTTGCATACACGTCATGTAAATACACATGGGAAGGTTTGAGGTTTAGGGAAGCGGGCAGGAAGATGGAAAAAAAAAAAAAAAGGCAGAAAAAGT
>OMLP01032001.1:2753-13335 GCA_900302685.1 Spondyliosoma cantharus | reverse complement strand
CTGTGTGTGTGTGTGTGTGTGTGTGTGTGTGTGTGTGTGTGTGTGTGTGTGTGCGCACAAGGGCACATCTGCAGCCCTGTGTGCACTCACCAAAACATCCACTTGTGTCAGTGTGAGAGGGAGAAGCATCTGTGGGGATATTTCTGCATATCTAATGGCGAGAGTGAAAGGTATCATATTAATATTTTAATTGCGGGCTAGCGCCAGGGCTTCTGTTGAGAGACGGGCTTAATGTGGTGACAGATGAGGGCGAGGGGTAAACAAGGATTTGGCCGTCCTCCACGGGAATCGAGAGGACAGAGTTGGTGGATTAAACCACGGTTTTGGCTAAAAGACACCTAGCCTGTGGCGGCGGGGATAAAAAAAAAAATAAAAAAAAATCCAAAAAAGGCTGATTACCGGGCGAGTATTAGACGGCGTACACAAGCTCGCTACATGTCATGATCCCAAATATCCAATGTCACATTTAAGCCTTACAAAAAACATACGTGACGTGTGCATAATTCAGGATGACTGGAGGGAAAAAAAATCCTCGCCGTCGTAGCCTCACAAAAGCACGCTGCCTGTTTATCCTCGGTAGGCCGCACAGCACAGGTGTTAATTAAGCTGCATTTTACACAATTTGGAATGTCACGGTGTGTCAGGGATATGCTCCGTTGCCTCACAGCATGAAGGTGTTGTTCACCCCAGAGGTGAGAATGTGACTGTGATCGCGTTAATCCCTTTCAGACCAATGAGTTGCTGGGATAAACTCAAGCCCCTCTGTGAGGTTAAAAAAAAGTGAGAGCAGGCCATTCAGGATGGGTTCAGGATCAAATTCATGGCTGATTTGAAAATTATAATTTGTCAGGTAGCCAAGAGCAATACAGATATTCTAGACACATTTATGATATGTTGGCAGTTAGTCCGACATAACATAAATTAACGTAATTAAATGTAAAAGCAATTAAATATAAAGCAAACCATCAAGTCCCGGTGACGTCCTTCTACTTGGCTTTTCTAGCCCGTTTTCCCCAAAATTTCCTCGACCATGTCATACACATTTAGTTGAACGTGAGCTGAAAACGTCATATTCGAGCTGTTTTTTTTATTATGCAGCCTTGCGCATTAGGCTATTTGTTACAGTTAATGTCATGTTGTTTTTACTACGAAAAATGGAGGACAACAGCGAGCAGAGCACCAAACACCAAAACATCTGAGATTTTTTGGTCACAGACAAAAGATAAGGAGCCGTTTTTCCAACTTTGTAAATGGTAGCTGTCTTGCTCCGTAGACTCACCTGCTAGCTTACCACCCAACAAGGAGGCGGTGGGACCACAGGCGAGTGGAGCATCCATTCTTCCATTGCAAGAAGCTCATATAAAGGCCCTCGCGGTTAAGATAGAGGGTAAGGCGCGTAAGAAACAACAAATTAACACAGCTAAAAAACGAATGTGATGTCAGCCAAGCTGTGAAGTTATGATAAGTAATGCTGTTGTGTCATTTCAAAGTGGACTGCGCCCTCTTGCTCCGTGGCCAATAAGTTGTGCGTCGCTTTTTACACAGATTGTCGGTAATGTACGAAAAACGGCACTGAAGCCGGTGACTTGTTTCACGAAAGCGATTGTTGCTTCTCTTCCTCGGCCCTCGGCTCCTTCGCAGGCCCACCGCCGATTCATCCATAATGTATTCCCCTTAGTTCAACTTGAATTACATGACAGGAATTGGCCTCCGACCAAACACGCGCATACAGTCAGGTTCAATCTGCGCGCTGCCATGTACCTCAATGTACCTTAAAGCCGGATTTAGAGTTGGCTCACGTGAGATAAACAGCCTACAACCGGCCACTAAATTAAACTCAGCTACTCCTCCGTGCGGTGCAAATCTCTGAGCACAGAAATCCCGAACTATATAAAAACCTGGCGCTTACAGTATTTTGTGATCAAAAATACGTCTAACTAATCTCAAACCATGCAGGCTTAAAGATGCACAAAGAAGAAAAAAAAAAAAGCCCTCAGCAACACAACCAAACACAACTATAATGTTCCCCCGAGATCTGCCACTCACACATTTCAGGCTGAGCTCGCCTGATTACTTGTGGCAATTATTAGGTTTCCTCTTGCATGTCATTTAATTGGGCTTCGCGGGTGGGACGGCGCTCGTTCAGTGACCTGCTAGGTTGGATCTGCCGCAGCAAACGGGAAACTATTTTTACCGTTGTCTGGATCCATGTGCGTGTGTGACGGTGCGTGTGTTTTCACATCGCAGCAGGTAATGGATTATCATATGCCAGCCGACTTTTGTGGGTTTTTTTGATCTGTGCCTCGCATGCAAAGTCGGTGTTTCAAGTTCCTAGGAGATAGGCTGGGTCTAGAATAGAGCTTCAACGATTATTCAAGAATTGATTATTAGAATGGAAAGAAAATTGCCAAAACAATGTTACATTTGGTGGTTCCAGGTTCTTAAATGTAAGGATTTGCTGCTTTTCTTTGTCTTTTATTATAGTAATTGAAGAGTCTTTGGGTTTCTGGGCTGTTGGTTGGACAAAAGATGCCGATCTGGAGATGTCACTTTCGTTTCTGGGAAATTGCGATGAGCATTTAAAACACTTTTTTAAAATGTATATATACTTTTTTCACAGTTTAAGCAATGACTGGTTCAGTTCTTAGTTGCAGCCCTGGTCTAGGACGGCTGACAACCTACGACTGCTGTTACAGTTCTCGTTACAACTCCAGTGCCCACATGGACTCAGGAGTCAGGAACATGGGTGAAAACGTCCTGCTGTTTTTCCCGTTGTCCCTGAGCGTGGCCCTGTCACAACAACGCCTCTTTTTACATCTGAAAAACAAACAGAAGAGCCCGCGGCCCTGCCTCCGACCGGGCCGTACGCGGGGTCGACAACTCGCCGTACGTTGATAATAACAAAGATCTGCGCGGTCCGCTCACAATAGCACGAGCGAGCCCCCAGCAAGAGACTCGACTGCAATATCCATTAATCCACCGCAGTTTCCCACTGGTTCAAAGGCTGTCTTGCAGCGGAGCTCTACAACATCAAAGAGCACTCTCTTATGAAGTGTAGCAGTGAAATGTGGAGCTCTCAGCTCAGCTATCTGCCACGCTGCAGAGGAGTCTCTGGGATCCACCAAGAGATGCAATTAAGACCGGTTTGAGTGGAGTGACCTCCGCATTGACGGCCTGCTGAAGGTGAAGAGAGACAGAGCGTTAGCTGCTCCGGCTCCGAGCCCTCACGTGACATCACCGGCCCTTTTAAGAGGGGCAGCTGTTTGGCTTCAAATACGCTGAACATCTTACAGTCTGTGCTGTTCCCCAACTAAGTCGTGTTATCTACGACCAAGACAAAAAGGGCTGAAAATGTGAAGGGAAAGCCAGTTACTTTATTTTACGTTGTATGCAAAACAGCAGAGATTTCAGACATTAATCTTAATGGTATCCAGGATGTTACTTAACATAGATTAATGGCATTTTTCCCAGATAATGTAACAAACCTATAGCCGTACCTGTCTGCTCTGCCCCACTAGTTTGAATTATTTCAGCTTACTTTCTGAGAAATCATGTTTCATCTGTTAAATTTGGCATTATTGGTCTAAGTGCCATATATAATTGTTAGCAGTCGTTGCTATGGAGAAGAAGAAAGTCAAAGTCTGAATCATCAAATCATTCAAAAGGCTTTGTTACTTCAGTTGGGAACAAAACACTGAGCCTTAGCGACTGAATTCATCCAAAAATGGTCCAAGAAGAGTCAACTTGCACTGACGGAATTTTTTTTTTTTTTCCACTTGGGGGGGCAACGAAAACAAGTTGTCGAGATAACACTGGCATATCGCCAGTGGCATATATACGATTAAGCTGATATGGCAAACCTTACAGCAAACAGTTGCTTCATTCAACATTATCACAGCATCTCTTTTATCTCTGTTTTTAGCAATACCAACTATCAACAATGTCCAGCAGCTAGTCGCCGCCTGTGTCCGTCTGCCCTCAGGTGCTGAGCAGGTGGTGTGCTCTGGCTTTTTTAGGGCTTTGTTTTTTGGAATTGTCAGTCTGATAATCTTGACGATAGCCGATTAAAACTGCATATTCCGCTGTTCTTCAGCTTCCACCAGCTGTTAGTTCGAGTGTTGTCCGTGGGGAAAATGAATGGGACCAAAACAAACATGTACTTTGCGATCTCATGTGGGTTTTGACATGATTTTCGACACGCTGCTGCTGCCACCGGCACAAAAAAAAAATTGGCATGCAAATTCGTGGAATCGCTCTCCACATCAATGATCCTCCCTAATGAGCCTCACTCATGCACCTCTGGAGAAATGACTCTATAACAGTGCTGACTTTTGGATATTTTACAAGATACCATGTGGAGCATATGTCGCTGTCTGGGTTCTGATGCTTGGACACTTGATAAACAGCGAGTCAAGTCCATGGACATCGCTCTCCAGTGGTCTATGACATATTTTGGGGTATTGTGCACAAACCCTGCACCACAGAGGGAGACAAGATAAAGACATGCTTCCTTGGACGTGTCTAAATCCTGAGAATGAAAAGAAGCCATATGTTTCGACCCTCAGTTAAGTGAATCTGTTTAAATCTTGATAATTAACCCGAATGAAAAGTGTATTACGAGACACCTGAGGACTGGTTGTGCTGTCAACCCAGCTGAATAGATTGCTCATGCCATTCATTCTTCCAGGTGATTATCTAGCCTCCCAAAGGTCAGCTAAACCTGTTTTCCTCTTCGCTTTATCTCGTCCGCTCGTTGACTCGCGCTCGCAGCTCTCCACATCTGTAAAGGTCATGTTTGTTTCACGGAGGTCCGCGAGGTTTAGAGCACTCTGGCCCGCCGTAATCCCCGCATGTGCCGTCTCACTGTGAACACATCATGTTGCCGACTTTAATCTGACTAAAAAAAAAATAGCCATTGCGCTAAGCCTCACAACCGCTAATGCTTTTATATAAAACTCTCAATATATATTTAATTAAAATGAATATTTTTAATGCACACTTTGGGACCGCGGTGGCCGTGTTGCCAAAATGCAGAGAAGGAGGGAGCAGCTATTACTCCCATGCTTAATACCGATGGTGTAGATTAATCAGTGTTACTGAAATGAAAAAAACTGCGCTCGCCTCTCCCACATTAAACCATTAGGGTGCCCTTGAGCGAAGCCCTTAACACTCTAGCTGCTCCAATAACGCTGCTCAGAGGCCAGCTGATCAGACTGGTTACACTGGGCAGCCTCCAAGTGTGAATGTGTGAGTGTGCGCAGGGTGAAACCACCTCTGGGTACATAAAGGCTAGAAAAGAAAATTCACCTCCAGCTCAACCCCCGGGGTCATCAAAAGTAGCGCTGGAAATAATTATGAGTATAAGTATGAGTATGGAGGGCTTAAAGTGGATTTGCTCAGTGGCTGCCGTGACCACCTGATACGTGTGACAGATGAGAAAGACAGCTGGAAATGACCATAAACAGAAGCCCATGCCAGCGGTATCAGTGACACAGATGAGCTGCGCGCCTCGCGCAGAGAACAGGGCTGGAAAAGGAGCCCCACAACGAAATAACACTGCAGCGGGATGGTTGCAATAATGTGTTAAAGCAGGTTGGCAGGTGAACTTTCACCAAGTCACGCCAAAATGGAGCTAAAGCGAAGTCTTTCCCGAGAGGGAGGTCACACCGAGACATTTCACCTGCAAAAGGCACCGTGTTCCTCTCTTGTGATGCATTATTCAGCTGCGCAGGAGTCATAATGCTTCAATTCTTCTGCAAATAGCAACGTATTTGGTCACTGTTGGTGTCACGCAGCCCAACACGTTGCATTTGGGGCACAGTTATGAGTCTGCAGCCACACTAGCAGCTCTGTGAGACTCTGTGTGCTAAATGCTAACATCAGAATGCTAAGTTAATGGTGTTTGCATGCTAACATTTGATACTCAGCACTAAACCCAAAGTCCCCTTGTCATTATTTTTTGGAGGTATAACAAAGACAAGAAAAGCTACCATGACCATCAGGGAAAAAGTTGAGGTTCAGTGTCCGTGATTGGTTACAAAACTATATATTGTCTTTGATTTTGGATATTGTTATATGGTGATATGGCAAAAGTGTTGTCTCTACCCAGCCTTAGTTGAAATATTCCCCTTCACAACCACAAACCTCATGGTGGAGTGGGAGAAAAAGTCAGGGAATCAGCAAAGTCATTGGGATTCATCAGCAGGTCACCTTGGGCAAAAGTGCACCAAATATTAGGGCAATGCATCCAATAGTTGTTGACATATTTCAGTCTGGACCAGAGTGTTGGACCGGCCAACAGACAGACATTAAGCCATACTGCTAGCACGGCTGAAAAATGTGTACACACATTTGTTTTGGCTCTAAAGAGCGAAACGCCCTTTAAAGTGCTTCCCCTGTCTGATCTTTAATACGAGGAGGTGGAGCTGGTTTGTGATCCTCAAGTCCGCCTTGCTTGCTGTTTCACTGACTCACTAAGCCACAGAACCTTGTCATGGATTTGGCATGTACGCGTTGTTTATAAAATCTTAATGCGAGGTTAATGGGCGCAGAGCATGAAACTGTCAGCACCCGAGAACAAATTTCTTCAAACGGAATGAAGGACACGGGAAAGGCAAAAAAAATACGAGATTGTCCGACTCGAGATTGGTTGACAAATTGGTAAAAAAATAACATTAAAAACACGGAGAATTGCTCGGTGTAGGGAGCAGGTGGGGTTGTTTGAGCCTTCTAGAGGTGTTGTGATCATATTCGGCAGAACATCTGTGATGGGAGGTGCCAATCTGGTAACCCAAAGGACATGCCAGCTTTTTACCCAACACTTCTGTCCTCCACCGTCCAAGGCTGCATTTCCACATCAGACTCTCGCCTCAAAATGGAGCTACACCCCATGTGTAAAGAAACTACCAGAAGCACACGCACGATTGTTGTTGTTTACATGTCGGTTCATTTCGACAACGTTGGGCGCCTCGGCTGAAAACCATCACGATGATATTCATTCATGGGCTCTGAATCCTTCTGAAGCCATTCAGAGTGAGTTATTCTTATAATCTGCAGTACGTGTCAAGTAGTGAGACGCCAAAAAAGACTGATGGAACACTTGAGAGACCTCCAGAAACACAAAATCAATATTTATATTGAATACAGAGCCAATCTCAAAAACCCACTTTTACGTGACCTCATTTTGTTGGCATGGAGCTATCTGGTTTCTGCATTTCTGCATAGCTTTGATTCTCCGCGGATCCTTTTCATATATGCATGAATACATCACAATTGGAAGGAAATATTTGCATCACCGTATATTTGTGCACACTCGAGACACTCACACTTTGATTTTCTACAGTTGTGCACATTGTTTGTGTTTACCGAGACCACTTCTGCAGAGGGATGATGAGATTCGGGCTCTATAGCTAGATTAGTTCATGAATCAGGAGTCGTTTTTGAAACCCAAACATTTCAATTCCATCCCTAATCCATGACATTAAAGGTCATCCTAATCTGACGTAGGCCTATTTCTGTTTTCATTCAATTTATAGAAAATGAGGGATGATGATCGTGGAGCTGGGGGGGGGAAGAGATTGAGGATTGCAACAGCAGTGATCATCCCTGGCTTGCATTAGTCAGACTGAACATTACTGTTGCGTCTGACTGTATAATTAAACTTGTCTGCTACATGAATTCAGTGACTTGAAACAAAATGGATGAAACATTCGGAAGTTTCGGGGGCAGTTCTGCATGTGACATAGTTAAGCGCTTTGAACGTGGTTATCATTAGACTGAATTAATGCTAAGTGACAGACAATTATTTTTAGAGGATAAATAATTCACCAATTTACTCCATGGTGCCTGGTCCAGGGTTGGGGAGGGGGGGCTGAAACTAGGCACAGCTGAGAGAACGGCTCCGTCAAGCTGTTCCTTCCTTCAAAGGCACTTTCAACTGAAATGCAATATTTGTATTGAAAGTTATTCTAATGTGCCAAGCTAATTTTAAAGGGATAGTGTATGAGACATGGCAACGTGTTATATTAAAATATAAGATATAGATATGAAATCTTTTTGCTATGTGAGTCATAGTCCAGGTCAGAGCCCCTGTAAATCACCTCTGTACCTTACCCTTTGTCTTCAAACTGCCATCTCTTAGTCTCAGAGGCCGTGTTCAGTCCCAGTCTGCTGTCCATGCCTGTTCACTGGAGAGCCAGTTGACTGGAGGTCGCGGTGCGGGCAGACGCTCATCAGCTAGTAAAGCCACTTAGCTCTACAGCTAGCTTAGCTACATTCCTCATGGCAGCTAGTCCCCTCAGCCAGTTATAGCGGTGAATTCTGTCCGTTTCTCACAAATTACACCTTTAAACCGTAAACTGTTTGCAATGTGTACACATGACTTGTGTTTTAACTTGTGATGATGACAGTATAAGTATAACTTTTGCATGTGACGGTAAGAAAAAGTTAAAGGATGTTTATAACACAAGCAAAATACAGTGTATTAAGAAACCTTCCCTTGTCCTGCACCACATGAGCGGGTCTATCAGTAGGCAGTAGAAGAGGTTCACACTGGAGAGAGTGGAGTGGGTTAGGGTGGCGACGGTTGAACCAGCTGGGGTGACAGCAGGCTTTAACACAGAAGCCTTCCAACAATTTGAATTCATCAAGCAACCTTTACTCAACTCTGAGGATGGCAAGTTTAATCTCACAGATTTACCCAAGATTACCTCAGATTTTACCTCAGGCAGTGGTGAAGATGAGAACAGATAACACCCTGCTTGCAAAAAGAACCAGAAAGGGGCTCACTTTCCTGTTTGTTGATACTGAACAACTTCAGAAAAGAAAGGGGCAGTAAAAGTAAAAGCATCTCTTTCGTTTAAAACATTATTAGGATTGTGAATCGAAAAAAGGATTATTTTGTTTGTCCAGCTTCTGACAAGGTTTGTGAGCAAATGGTATAATGGCGTTGGCATCACGTCTGCCTAGCGTTAGCAACATTTATGTTAGCCTCTTTAGCAGGTGCAACAAACATGGAAACCTCTTGAGGGGGCAGATGATTCGAACAACAGTGGCGTAGTAACATGAGTGCAATGGAAAGGGGGGGGTGGAGTCGAAAAACGGAAAAGGACTCGTGTCCTGTTTTTCATTTTAAAATCGGAAACTGAAAAACGTGAAACGACTCATTAACTGATTGTAGGCGCTGTGCTCAAGAATGGAAATTGGGAATTAGAATATTCATCTAAAGACATGATGGTGATGTCAGAACTTTGAGACCGCCTCACGAACGGACGTAGCCAAGAGATCACGGTGCCTTCCGGGTCATTAAAAAAAAAAAAAAGAAATAGCAGAAGACCAGAAAAATGTGCAAGTCTTTCTGTGTTTAACATTGTGAAAGGATCTATTCCTAAACCAAACAGCGACAGAAAACTGTCATAACATGGCAAATAATTAAAAAAAATATATATATATATAAAAAGGAATATATAACAGTACAGTATAATAGCATTTTCCAGGCGGGATTCAGTCTCTGGTCTCCTGACAGCGTTCTATATGTGTCCAACTCAACCACAACGGATTGCTCCAGATGTGGCTTCCGTTGCTGTTTCCGTCTACATTTTCAGCAGCACAGATGCTACCTACTGATGAATGAAATATTACAGAAATATTTTTGGCAACAATGTGTCACCGTGATCCTGTCTCCGCTCGCAGTCATAAAATTGTCTGCTACCTCAGCACCGTGGACGGCGCCGCGTATTTATGAAAACACAGCACAGTGAGGGTGATATTTCAGAGCCTTGATAGGTGGCCGCAGATTCCAAACGTGCACAAACCTCCGTCAGTCTAGACTTAACATGTCAACCAAACAAGCCCTGCAGTCTCTCTGCTTCTCGGGGGATGGAGAGGGAGGACGGCAAGCTAACAAGAGAGATGCATTTTTGGCCATTTTTTGCTTTGCATCGCTTTGCGTAGGCATCTCCCCTCGACTCTTCTGCTGTATGGAAACATAAAAAACACAAAGAGGACTTGTTTTCCGGCTGACAAAAAAAGATGACAAGCATTGTTGCGCTTATGTGATGCGTGTAAGTGGGAAAAAATGTACAAAAATAGTATAAAATAAACAACTTACTGATGCAGATTTACTGTCTCGACACAGCTGGACAATGCAAAATGTAAAACCGATGACAACTGAGGAGCGGCATTCATTAGGAAAATCAGCACAGCTGGCATGACTTAAAAGCACAAGCGTTTCAGACATGCATTGTGGGGGAGCCCGACTCGAAGCGAGTCGTAGCGGTTGTATACAAGAGGGTAGAGGAAAAAAAAGGAATCTGCATCTCTCTCACACATTGAGTAATTCTCACGATTAAAGCCTAATTACCAGGGTCTGATCTGAATAGGGCTAAATAAAGAATGAAACCGAGAATGATACGTGCTGCTCAAAGTTAATGAGCAGCTCACCCCATGGGTCATGGACATTGGAAATATTATTTCTGTATGCAAGAGGCAGGCCCTCGGATTCCACATGGTCGCATAATGGAGGGGGATTAACGAAGAATACCTCCTGTCATCTGTGGACGCCGCGATGAGCTGAGGGGGGGGG
>OMLP01031999.1:2371-12592 GCA_900302685.1 Spondyliosoma cantharus | reverse complement strand
CCGCCGACCCGCTCAGAGACTGACGCACTGTCTGGAGAAAGCTGACGCTGACATTTGTGTGGTCGCGTCCTCTCTGAGCTCCCTGACTCGGCGTCATTCGATCAGTCCTCAGCTGATGCTCGCTGACGTCACACTCACCTGCTCCTCTGAAGGCTTCGCCGGTCCGCTCGGTGCTGCTCAGCACATCTGAAACACAGGATCAGACTGATGAGAGGTCCGGTCTGCTGTTGGGTCTCTGCTCCGTCAGAGAACACACAGCAGAACCTGCGTTCATGTAACAGCAGTCCATAAGTATTAATATATCAAATTACATTATGATCATCTTACTGTTCGTCAGTGAGCTTTGTTTTTAATGTCAGGTGTCACTGCTGCGTCCTTAATGCATTAAAATGTCGACTGTTGGAAAAACGACTGGACGTCTGTTATATGTGTTATATATTTTACAGACGTTGTGTTCTTTACATTACGCCAAATATTTTAAACCAAAGAAAGTTCTCTGAGGTAACGATGCATCTCATTAAGATTCTGAAAGCAAAGATTTATAGGAAGATATATAGATATATAGATTTATATGCCCAGAAATATATTTGATTTTGATGAGGATTCATTCTTTTACTTAAATAACATGAAATATGTTGCGTCAGTTATGAGACTGAACATAGTTATTTTCATCCAACGAGCGACTGTTTCCTAAACCTTACGAACGTACGACCATCTGAGGAAGAGGAAGAGGTGGAGTTGGAGGAGGAGGAAGAGGAAGAGGAGGAGGAAGAGGAAGAGGTGGTGGAAGAGGTGGAGGTGGAGGAGGAGGAGGTGGAGGAAGAGGAAGAGGAGGTGGAAGAGGAGGTGGAGGTGGAGGTGGAGATTTGAGCACATTAACAACAGTATTAATATATCAAGTGTTGCTCCATCAACTGCGTCAGGTGAGGGAGCATTTGATTTGATCACCTGTCACTGACCTCCAGGAGAGTCAGAGACGGTGGCAGAAATGACACGAGACGTTGAAGAAATATAGTCTGAGAGCAAAGATTTAGAGGAAATATGTTCTGAAAAATATTAGATTTTGCTGCTACATCCCAGTTCTGTAGCTGAGGTCAGCCGCTGGGCCGAGGGAACGGCTGCTCTGCACGCTGCAGATCAACAGGTGTTCTCTCCTCTGATCAGGTTACCTGTGTGATTTGTGGCGGAGCACACGGAGGCTGCGAGGCCTCTCAGGCTCGAGTTGTACGAGCTCTGAGTCATGCAGTCGATGGCGGCCCGGTCGCATTCACAGAACCTCTGCTGACACCAATCAGCGCCGTCTGCGAGACAAAGCAAAGAAAAGAAATATCACTTCATGTCCGTTTCTTCTGGTTTGATAGCAGGACACATAAAATCTACACCTGCAGTAAATCTTTACTTTGAATGACAGTTTCACTTTTTGGGAAAAACAGATTTTGTCTCTCTGGACAGTTTGAAAAGGAAAACCTGCTCATGTCTGTAAACGTGAAGTTAGAGCCAGCAGCTGTTAGCTTAGCTTAGCTTAGCTTAGCTTCACACAAAGACCGGACAGAGAACAAACATCTAGTCCGGCTGATTTAAACCTAAACACGATCTTTTCAGAAACCTAACCAAGTGATTTAATAACCAAACTTCACAACATGAAACTGAAATCTGGAGATAAAGTTTCAACACATTTTACAGAAACTTTAAATTTCAACATTTATTCATGTGTCTGTTTTTCAGGCCGCGGTGACGTCCTGAAGTATCACAGCTCCCAGTGGATGCTGCTGCTGTTAGCTCGGTGTTTACTGAGCGTGTGAGGGATTTCTTTCTTTCTTCTTCTCTCCCAAAATGTCAAACTGTTCCCTGAAAGTGTGACTCTCACCACAGCTGCCGTTTGCTTCTGAGCAGGTGAAGTTGTCCGGGAGCGGCGGCAGCTCCAGCCTGCAGGGGGCAGCGCTCAGGTAACACCACCTGTGAGTCTCACAGCAGCTGCAGCGACGAAGAAACAACACGGTTAGACGTTCTTATATTTCAGTGAGGAGCTTACACGCGTATCAAAGCTGCGTTAAATCTATTGTCTGGAAACACACAGTTATGAAAACAGAACTGGAGTTTTGTTCTGTAGATTCAGACAGTTTCAAGACATGTTTGAGGTTTTAAACTTGACTCTCTGAAGGTTAATCGTGTCATCGCGCAAATATGGAGCGGACAAACAAATGTTAAGTGCAGAGAGGCCGACCTCCCCTCAGAATACAGTCAGGTCCAAACACTGGGTTTACTTCTCTCGTTTGTTTTCTTTTAATTAAATCAAGATTCATGAGAAAAGGAAAATATCAGAGTCAAGACTGAAGAATAACCTTCGTTTTCATGTTGTAGAAATATGCTTCTTGTTCTTTCCCATCCAACTCCTTCTGATTCCCATAATTCTGATTTATAAGAACAGGTTAAATCTGATAATAAATAATCCATATCATTTACTCTCCATTCTTCTGAACCCTCACTCTCCAGCTGGTGGTGAAAATCGTTCTGCTGTGAGACTTCTCCCCGTCCACTTTACTCAAACCTGCCTCTGAATTCAGTTAGTCCACCGTGCTGTATTTTAAACTCGGCCACTTCCTGCTGAGTCTCTACTCACAGGTCCAGAGGATCCACGGGGTCTCCGGCGGCCTCGTGTCTGCAGGAGCAGCCGTAATCCTCCAGCTCGCGTGGACAAAGCCCCGTCGCACAGCGCAGCTTCAGAGCGAAATTCACCAGCGAGGGGAAATTATCGAGGAGCGAGTGGAGCCAGGTGAAGCGCAGGCCGAGACAATCTGTGTGGAGGGAAGGTAAACAAGATGGAAACTGAAAGACAAACACACGGCGAGCAGAACAATTTCATTCTGCCTCCAACTCGATTTCCTCCATCTTGCAGGTGATTTAATCACAGATAATCCTGCAGGCAGGAGCCAATAACCTGAGTCCAGAGCAGCACGCAGGGCAGAACATTATCCAGGCCGCAGCTCTCCACAGGCCACACGGTTCTGATCAGGACCGGTCAGGACGAGTCAGTCAGTCGACCTTGATGTCAACAACCTCAGGAAATGTCTCAGAGAGTCGAACAGTCCTGACGCAGCTGGACGGTCGTTCAGAGACGAAAGGTGTCGATCTGAACAATTACCGACCCGAACGAGACGCTGAAGCCCGCTGACACAGTCACCGGTCAGACGCTCACTCACTCACTGAGCCCACAATCACATCCAATCTGCTTTTGGATCTGCTGAGCTAAAAGCCAAAAAGAGATCAATCGTCTCTCAGATTCACACAGCTGTCGTTCACACAGGTGTCCTCTTCAAACGACTCCCCATCAGCAAGAGATGTGAGCTAATTACATCAAGTCTTCATCCTCCATCAGACCGGCTGCTGCTACAAAAACACTTTAACCCGGGAACTGAAATCTGCAGCACGTAAAGTCAAACTGCTCAGCAACAACTGTAAACCATCATCACATGTGAACATACGCTGAACACAGAGGGCATCAGCAGGCTTCAGTTCTTACACACATGTATTAAGATTGTATATTTGTACAACACAGATCCTTCAGATTGGAAGTGTTGTGTCTTTATATGACAGTTATATAAGACAATAAATGGCCCCGCAGCAGAAAACTGCATCACGCCGCCACACGAAACGCTGCGTCACTTCATCTTCTCTCACTCAGTGAACCACAGACTCATCAAATGTAATCAGCTGATTCATGGATCAATATTCAGGCCGTGTGTCTCTCTCACAGCTTCAGGACGAACTGTTTTCCTCCTCACCGGTCATGTGATCTGCGTTTTGGTCCTCCGGGTCGGGGCAGAAGATGGAGCCGGCAGAACGTGCTGAAGACGAAAAGATGAGTTATTATTATAACAATGATTCGATTAACGCTTAACACATCGATAAACCTTCAGATTACTGCACGCCACAGTGAGGAGGAGAGCAGACTGTCAGCCTGAAACATCTACTGAGGGTAAACACAGTTTTATATTCCAGCGGCTGAAAGTTGTAAAGGTGTCGCACATTGTTAGTCGCTGTCGTACTGTCGAGCTGACTTTTTTATCCCTCCGCTCTGATGACGGCTGGAATAAATCTGTAAAATCAAAATGTGCAGAATGAAATGTTGCAAACCAAGGATACGTTCAGACTTGTTTGAAGTGTGAAACCGCCGGATGACGAACATGATCGCCACGGGCCGAAACGAAGCGGGTGAACACGTGTTGATGGGAAACGTTTGCAGGGAACTCACCGCCTGGAAGAGCAGATAGCACCAAAATCCAGATCAGGAACATGACTCGGACCTGCAGTCGGTTCAGTTCGAAGGGGAACTTTCGATCAGGCACAAGAGCTCCAGTCCTGTCAGAGGAAACGTTACCTACAACAGACAGTACAGCTCATCACATCATTCATCTTCATCTGCAACATCCACAAACTTATCCACATGGGTCAGTACCAGAACCACCTGTCTGTCTTCCACGTCAAGCTATTTGCTCCTTATAAACAAACGTTGTGTGGATGTGGATCAGACAGCAGGTGTGAGCAGCCACAGGTTCGATGTGTGTGTGATCTGCTTTATTAGCTGGAGAGAGAAACCTACAGAACCACAGGACGCTGCTCTCAGCTGGACTCTTCTGAAGCCGCCTCAGTGACCCGGACTCACCTCCACGCCGTCCTTATTGTGAGAGAGAGCAGCTCACTCTGCCTCCTGCCTCAGAGCCCTCTGGGTGAAGAGACGACCTCACATCCAATCAAACAAACCAACCAGTTTATCAGAGGGCAGCAGACGTGTCACTTTTCTTCCTCCATGTGTAAGAGAGACCTGGATTTACCTCCAACCCAGCTCCATAAATGAATCTCGTCATTACAGCGCTGATTACCCACGCGCCAAACGAGACGGACGACCTTCCCGGCTCGGCTCTTTAATGGCGTGGAAGCAGCTCGGGCCCACCTGCAGCTTTAAAGTGTATCATTAATGTTATTCAGGCCCAGAGCGCATTTCACTGAGAGCGGGGAAGTTATCAGTACTTGTGACGGAGGTCAGCGGGCTCATTAATGCAGCTTTATTCAAGCTTTACTCCATCTTTAACGTCAGCTCACAGCCGTGTGGTCGACTCTGCATGTTAATGGACACACGTGACAACAAAGAGTCGTTCATGCGTTCATAGAGCAGGAGTGACCTCACCGAGGAGAGACGGAGAAGAGACGAGCGTCGTGCGTTTAATCATCTACGTCTGCTGATGTGCAGCGTGTCTCTGTGAGACTTCAAACTTGTTTCAGTGATAATCTCTAAAGGGTCTAAACACAAAAATACAGTCGACGTGTCTCTGACAGCTGCTAATGAAACCATCAGCTGATGGAACGAAGATGACCTCGTGTTTTTATTTATTATCACTCATGTCTAATCGGTCCAGATGTCCAACAATGTGGCTTCACGTAAAATATTTATAAAATTAAAGGAGCAGCAACTCTTTGTTTTCAGGAATAAAACTGACCTGAAAGGAAAACACAACTTCATACCGTTTCACTTTGTTTGTATGTGGCGGACCCTGCCACCCTTTCTAGCTTCAACCAGTGTGTTATCAGCTTGTTTGTATCATCACCTCATTGATATTGTAAATATGTTTGAATTTCCTCTCCAAAAACAAGTAGTGCCCCTTTAATGAGAGGAAATATCCTGTGAACTTATTTTTCTACCAACTCCTGAAAACAAAATATATCCTGCTCATTAACTTTTAAAATGCTCCTCAATGTTCACCAGCTAGTTTCTGGCTGCACTTTTGTGAGAACACATACAAAATACAATATGATGTTATTATTATTATAACAACACAACAAACTCTGAGAGATCTGTGAGAATTAATGAGCACAGCTTCAAAATGTCCAGCGCAGTAGAAGCAGTGGAGTCGGTCTCACCTTGTTCGTGGCGTCGGTGCTGCAGAAGTCGTTTCTTCAGTGAGTGAAGGTCGGAGTCGAGTCCTGCGTCATTGTGATGAAGCTCACAAAGCTCAGAGGGACGTCAGCAGCCAGTCGACAGAGCTGAAGCCTCTTTAGCAGAATAACCTCTCAGCTCCACTAGCTGTGTTTATCAGGAGGGGGCACCTTTATCCCCTTCGGTTCAGGTCTTATTGGCTATCAGGTGACACCTGGGCAGGAGCTTATCATGCTTTGGTTCCTGTGCAGGTATTTGGGGCTTTAACAGAGGTGGGGTTCTGACAGGGGGACCCACAGAGTGGTCTTTGTGCCGCGGGGGGCTGGATCAGTGACCCCGGGGTCGACCTGGTCTTATCTGATCCTTCCAGGAGTTCAGATCAATGACTACCAGCAGTGAAGAAGACGAGCTGAGGGTCTAATGACGGGGGGCTGATAGTGGGGCATTGTACGGGGCAGGTGCATTGTGGGGGAGGACGGTACAGATGTTTATGTCTAATGTCACGTTACGGACAGGAAGTGGATCCAATTACAGAAACACTCACAGCGCAGAAGTTCAGCAGGCACGACATCGTAATCTGTTTTTATTGTTTGCTTGTCAGAAGTTGTTGATATTCTAGTTTCAGTTAGAGAGTCGTCACCTGTTCTTCAGTCTCATTGAAGGAGCAGTTTTTAGTCTTGCTGCAGAGAACTGATGTGGATTTCTGGAGCTTTACAGCAGAACGGCGCTGCATGCTGACCTGTTAACCAAGTCTCTCGACGCCCCGAGGGCCCGACTTGATTTAAAAAGATGTTATATACGATTCTTTAAAGCTGAAATCATCTCTGAAGCTGCGAAGCTAAAAGTGTTAGTCAGATATGATGTTAGCAGCTGAAGTTTCTGCAAACCAAGGTTGACATTTGCAGCAAACGTTGGCGTGAAGTCGCTCCATGTCCATCCGTGACTGGGCGACCAACGTAAGTATTTTAATCCAAACCATGACCGAGTAGTTTTTGGGCCTAAACCTGAGCAGAACATAATCCCAGTGTTGAGAGAGAAACAGAAAATTCAACCTAAGCAAACGGAAAGTTGCGACATAAAGATCATGGTGGTTCTGCAGAAACCTACTTCGATATCAGGAAGTGATTCTGGTGTTTCACAACACGAATATGAAATGAACGTAATAAAGCTTAAGTGGACGGTGTTAAGTTACAGACAGAATCTGCTTCGTGAACACGTTACACCGTGTTTGACACCAGGAGCACCACAGGGATGGAACGAGGCCGCTGACAAAATGAACCAGGTTTCTTTATTGAATCTCTACAGTTTGCTTTGACATCTTCTGTTGATCTTAAACGTTTGGTATTAAATATAATTGTCATAAATAGTCGAGTAAACATTCATACGAAGCTTGAGTTTAAAGTTCTCATTTTGACTTGAGTCTTCTTGGCCCTATGTAACTACTTCAAACCACAGAGGATTTCTACTTTATAGTGACAGAAAACTGAATGCATGTCAGAGACGTGAAACTGCAGCAGTGTCCCGTGATTTTCAGTTTCCAAACCTGGACGCCAGCAGATTCTGTTCCTGCAGAGTACTGAGCTGCAGTTTGTGGTTCCAGTCACTTCCTGTGATGATGAACAGCTCTTTGTTTCCCTCTGCTTCCACTCTGGTCACAGCTTATTGCACATCTTTGTCAGGCATCTCTGTTTCAGATCTGTGGAGGGAAGAGGAGGAGGAGGAGGAGGTTAAACCAGGTGACTGACCCTGGAGGCAGATTCTTCTGTCAGCTCCAATTCTTATATGAATATTTAAATATATTTACTGATGAGTTCAGCGAGGAGTTCATTGTATCCACAGTTATGCTTCATTGATTCTCCTGCAGAATCACTATTATTCTCAGGTTGTATTAATATTAATGGTGGTATATTAAATGTACATTGGTAGTTACAGGTGTGACATTCATCAAGCGTCGGGCTCTGTTAGCAGTTCACAGTCGGGTGAAACTGTCTCAACATTGTTGTTAAACTGACTACAAACACTTTAAACACACACTGCTGCTGCTCGTCTGGCCTGTGGACACACTGAAGAGACAATCCCCTCGTCTCATGTCTCAGTCTGTCCCACCTTCATTCAAAATGAGACGTCCGAGGCCTTTTTCACTATATTTAACATTTCATAGACACGTGATTATTGCTGCTGATGACACTAATTATCAGCTGGAACTCTTCAGTGATAATAAATCTGAGCTCCTTGATATTTCTCTGATACTCTCGAGGCGTTTGTGTTTATTCTCATGCTCTGCAACACGAAGCGTTTCTGCTGTCAGATTAAAAGCTTCGCCAGCTGTGCAGCATTTATTAACCCATTTGATCTCCGACTGTTTGTTTCGTGCTCCTTCGCTCACCTTTATTTTACGTCAATTTTTCAAATCAATCCCTTTTAAAGCTGGAGTGTGAAAACACACGCCGAGGGCCAATTAGAGCGAGAGAGGGAGGGCTGGTGTGAGTCTGCCGTGGCGGTGGGATCAGCGCCGGGTGATCGGCGATGTCAGAAGCTGTGAGAGAGGCGTCTCTCTGAGCGACCTCCTGAGCCCATTAGCTCAGAGGATTCATGGCGGCGGCTCGGCGGCTCCTGCAGAGCTGCTGCTCTAATGAGCCCCGGTTGCGACCCGAAGCAACATGGCCGACACGTCCTCATCAGTGCAGGTGAAGGATGGAGAGCGCTCCCCCATTATTTCTGATTCTCACACTCGCCACTCTGTTGGAAGTCGACTGTGCTCCAGCAGCAGCAGCATGACTGCCACTTAAAAACATCTCAAAGATATTTTTGATATTTTTTAAAGCACTGGACGGTGAAATGTCCTGTATTGAACACTATCTGATGCACCTGCTGTGTAAGTTCCTGATGGAGGTCGTGTTACCTGTCCCTCTGTCTGCTGTGTGCAGGAAATCTCTAAAACCACTGAGTAGATTGAAAAGTCAGGACAGGAAGAAGTGACTCCCAGCATCAATCGAAGGATAATCTAATAACCGACACCTGAACAATGTGTAGATAGAACATGTGACTCGCGGTCAGCAGTGATGAAATGTGTTGGCACTCGTCGTCTCTGAGGAGGCTCACTGATCTGTGAAGTCTCAGCAAAGCTTCTGGAGAGACTTCAGCGTGAGTCTGGCAGCTGACGAGGATCTGCTCCGACACAACTCAACTCACAGCCGCTTCCTTCGTCTACAGATCGATCGTCCACTTACTTCTGGAGAAGGAGACTCTCCGGACGCGCCGACACACCTCGAACGTGTGTTTTTGGTACCAGACGTGGCTGTCGTCACAGTATCTGCAACACAAGAGCACGACTGTGAGCTGCCGAGCTGCTCGTCTGCTGGACATCTGAACAACTGAGAGTGTGTTTGAGGTGTCCTGAAATCCTGAAATCCAGTCTAACATCTGTACACCTGCTGCAGGTGTGGTTTCCTTATGGCTTTGTTCCAATCTAACTAAATATGAAGAGGGTTAACATGTTGGACTGTTGGTTCAATAAAAGGCTTTAAAACTTTATATCTAAGTTATAATAATCACTGGCTTCTGAGCAGATCAACATCTAAATCTGCAGACTGCAACCAGCAAGTTTACCTTCCTCCAGGTGAGACATCAAGTTCAGTGAGATCCTTTATACATAGTTTGCCTAAAAGAGGCGACTTAAACTATTTTAATTACATGTTTATTTAGGTTTTGAATTCTACTATAGTTCAACATTCAACCTTCAAAGACCTCAAGCTATTTTTGTAACTCTGAAATACGTAAAGATGTGGGACCGTCACGCACAAATAAGAGAAAACAAAGTAATGTCAGCTACTGAGACATCAGCAAACATGGACCATACACTCAGTTTGACGTGCAGCTCTTCACCCCATCCCTCCATCCCAACAAGAATCGGGACGCCGTACTCTGAGGTGTGAACTCACAGGGAGGGACAAGTTCTGGCGGCGAGAGGCGGAATGGGATCGGACCAAATGTGCATTATCTAATTTATTCACATCGACTCAACATGACAAAAGAACTCATGTTGAACTCATCTAATTAGATGAGATGGAACATTTACATGGACTCAAAGTAACTTGAGTTCATTACAGTTGTTGGGGTTTAATTAGTGTATATTTATACCTACTGGATGTTTCTGAAGCTGAGGCGAGTCCACACAGATGGATCTCACTCAGAAACTCATCACAGTTTTTACTATTTCCTTCTTCCTCACTCAGCACTTCCACTTTTATGGCTTCACAGCATCAGTCTAATTAAACCCCCCCAACCTG
>OMLP01031996.1:9854-26362 GCA_900302685.1 Spondyliosoma cantharus | reverse complement strand
GAAGGCAAGTTTATATATATAAGTTGAATAGCCTGGTAACTTCAGGAAATTACCTCACTTTACTTTAATTCAGCCTTTAAGACCAGGAAAAGACACACTGGTGCCACATAAAGTGTGTTGGCTTTAGCTATTATTGACAGACGTATATGGCATTTATTGGTGAACCTGTTCATACTCTGAAACACAACCATGTGCTTTCTAATCTGGCCATGTGATGACAGTATTTACGGTAAAAATAATAATAATTAAATCAAAAATAAGGCCATTTACCATCAGTCACGTGTTCAAGGTTTGTTGTTATCACTCACCTTCCTTCTGCAGAAGCTGTAGTACCTCCTTTGTGAAGCAGAAAGTTGTTTTTCCTGTTTTAATCCATTAACGTTAGATGTCGAAGTGTCGAGTTCCAAATCCATGAACTCTAAACATGGTTTATCATCCGCTGCCATGGTTTTTTTTAACAGCTTTTAAAAATTACTCTCAATTCAGTTAGCTCGGAAATACTCTTTAGCTAAGTTAAAATTTAGTAGCTACTTCCGCTTTGTGGGCTGAGCAAGTTTGAGTAACACGACCAGGCATTCAAAGCTGACTTAATCTTAGAGAACACTGAAAATAAAGTTTCAAAATGACAATATAAACATTTTTCATATCTAACTGGCCAAACGTGTAGCAGAAAATCCAGCAGTAGGCGTCGGGCGAAAAAGGATGTTGCACCTTCCGGGTTGACCCCGTACTGCACCGGATGTGCCTCACTTGAATCAGACCGCTATTATTTTTCTGCACTAGTGTTCGCGGCCAGGCTGAAGGATCTGGAAGCTTGTTTAGCCGAATTAATATTTTGTTTCACATTCATTTTCTAGTCGAATTATCGTACATTCATAGCGAGTGGAAAATGTCCAGGAGACGCCACAGCGACGAGAATGACGGT
Organism: Spondyliosoma cantharus; assembly: GCA_900302685.1. Classification (NCBI taxonomy): domain Eukaryota; kingdom Metazoa; phylum Chordata; class Actinopteri; order Spariformes; family Sparidae; genus Spondyliosoma; species Spondyliosoma cantharus. Next base: position 25,437 of record OMLP01031996.1, on the reverse strand, counting down.
AAGCGGACGTAACATGTGTAAATCAGGCGTTAGGCTAACGAGCGGCAGATAGCTAACGTTAGCGTGTTTCGGTATAGTTAATCTTCTGCTCGGTGCTTTCACGCATGCTGAGTTAAAGATTACTTAACGAGGCCATGTCTCAGTCTTGTCATTGTTGTGCAAAAAATTGCAAAACACGTGATATATATCGATAATTGTTTTCGCATTTGTGACTTTAACGCGAGAAGCTTGAGCAAAGTGTGAAAATGGCAAGAATTAACCGGTAACGTTACGCGGTTACTGTTAGCTGCAGGGTTAGCTTATCGACATGGGGGCGGTGACCACCAAATGATGTGATTAATACAAATAACCTAGTGAGAGTAGCTTTTATTTAAGGTACTGACGCTATTTTCTTAGACTCATAATGTTGGTTGTGATTCACTGACGATGGGCTGATTAGAAAGTTTACCTATTTATGATTAGTTAAAGAGAAAAGCCACCCTGAGTCAGTATTTGCTAAATGTTGATGATGTGTTGTCACTCTTCACCGACAATTAAGCTTATCGGGGGTATTTCTAACCCCAAACTGCGTCCCTGGTTGTTCATAGATTTAAAGGTCGTATAATTTGGAAGACTCACACAGCACATATATTAAAAAAGAGAAAGTAATGGGTTAAATAAATCTAACGGAGGCAGAGATATCCAGACTTTGTGTTCCTCTTATGGGACAAGCTCGAAAAACACCGAATCAAGCATTCCCTCAAATGTAATTTAAAATGCATGTTCTTGCTAACAGTACTTTTATATTTGATAGGTAGCCGGTCTTTGGTCAGTTCCTCACAGGTAGATTTGGTGAAGCCCCCCATAAGGAGAGCCTAAATCAACATTACAAAGTACAACTTGGTTGTATATCCTTCAAAGACCTAGGACAATCTTTTGGGACAGTCCTGTATTTATTTTGTTTTCCTACATGCTGACTCGAGAAATCTAGAGTTTATGCAGGGCTCATCTACAGTCCCAGTTTTACATTTGCTTCGACTGAAATTGGTCCGTTTAGTATTTTTATTTTAGAAGATGTGCTTGAAAATTCTGGATTTCCTTTTGAGTTTTTTTGTCTACATCTGACCTTTCCTAAGCAAGACAAAGCCATTCCTTGTATATTATCGTTTCCACATGGAAGCAAAGCTGACTTTTTTTTTTTAGAGAAATATATTATCCATTCAATATGAACAACCAAAGTAGCTTAGCTGCACCCACTGCCCTTTGGTCCAGAGGAAGAAACTATGTGAGTTTCCTTGACAAATCAATGTGCAGAATATGATGTTTTAAACGTGTTCACTAAACAAGTAGTGTGATAACACTGAAAAGTCTTTTTAAAGCATATATGGATATTATTAGTGGTTCAAACGTTATTAAACGTCTTAGAACAATCGCTGTCAGCTGCAGTCTGGGTCTAGGAATACTATTAAACACATTTCAGGTGTTCATTCTGTTTTCTTTTCTCCCATCCTGGCTGCCCTTGAGTTATTCTCACAGCTAATGTTTCCCGCTCCACTAACTCTGTGATTATTTTGATTCCTGTCTACCCTTCCAGGAGGTCAGGCCCACAAGAGGAGAAGAACATCGGAGCCCATTGAAATTGAAGACCGGCTGGAGTCACTGATATGTCGTGTGGGGGAGAAGGTAAAGAGTCCATACTGGCAATGTAGTTCCATCGACTATATGTATTCTGTCTCATCTCACTGTGATTCATTTGGCACACTGCTTTACTTCCAAAGGCAAAAAAACGATGCATATTTCAAAAGCTAAATTGCTTCATTTTCAGAGTACATCATCCCTGGAGAGCAACTTGGAGGGCCTAGCAGGTGTTTTGGAGGCTGACCTTCCGAACTACAAAAACAAAATCCTCCGTATTCTATGTTCTGTGTAAGTTCACACCAGTTCTCCCCCCTTTTCTATCGAAATGATCAGTTTTTGCACGGTAGTTTTTCACTGAGCCGCCTTCTTTTTTGCAGCGCCCGCCTCCTACCTGAGAAGCTGACTGTGTATTCAACCTTAGTCGGCCTTCTCAATGCGAGGAACTACAACTTTGGGGGCGAGTTTGTGGAGGCCATGATCAGGCAACTCAAGGAGACACTGAAGAACAACTTGTACAATGAAGCTGTTTACTTGGTAAGCTGACTTTTTATTAGCAAATAAGATGGTTCTTGCACATTTCTTTCTCGTAACACTACGTGTTCTTTTTGTAGGTGCGTTTTCTGTCTGACTTGGTCAACTGCCATGTGATCGCTGCTCCTTCAATGGTGGCCATGTTCGAAAACTTTGTCAGTGTTACTCAAGAGGAGGATGTACCACAGGTAGGTAACAGGCTGGGGTGGAGTGATTCTGCCACTTTGTTCACCTCCTAAATTTTACAATATTTACACTAAAGAGTTCAAATTATTAAATGTAAGAGTTTAGCACCAAACCAAGCCTCGACTTCGATCACCAGTTTCTTGCAGTTTCTTGAAATATGCTTAAAAACATGTATAGAAATTGTTTGTTTTGTGTTCTCAGGTTCGGTCGGACTGGTTTGTGTATGTGGTGCTGTCCTGTCTGCCCTGGGTCGGTAAGGAGCTTTACGAGAAGAAGGATGTTGAGATAGACCGACTTCTCAGCCAGATCGAAGGCTACCTCAAGTAAAATTTCTGCCTCTTTTTCCTGCTCATGAGCTACATGTCTTTTTACTTTTTGAAATTTGATCACGGCTTTAATTAGTCAGCTCCCCCTTGATGTCCACTTTCTGTATAATTTCCAGGGGGCGAGTAAAGACGCATGTCCCCATGCTGCAGGTGTGGACAGCAGAGAAACCCCACCCACAAGAGGAGGTGAGAGACAGATGGAAGAACTTCAGCTCTCCCTTTAATTGTTAAGAAAATGATGTTTTTCTTATTGTAATTAAAGTGTGTGCCAGCTTCTGATGAAAATGTGACTCTCTCTCTCTCCGTCCTTCTTTCAGTACCTGGACTGCCTCTGGGCTCAGATTCAGAAACTAAAGAAAGACCGCTGGCAGGAGCGCCACATCCTTCGTCCATACATCGCATTTGACAGTGTGCTCTGTGAGGCCCTGCAACACAACCTGCCCCCCTTCACCCCACCGGGCCACATGCCCGACGCCCAGTACCCCATGCCCCGGGTCGTTTTCCGCATGTTCGACTACACCGATGCTCCCGAGGTACAAACACACGTCAAAATGTCACTGATTTGGTTCTTTGAATGTGCTTTAATATGTATTTTTAACCTTGTGCTGACAGTGGAGACAGGCTATGTTTTCTGCTGTGCAGCGTCCACTAACTTATGTCCTCTTTAATCATCATTAGGGCCCCGTTATGCCTGGCAGCCATTCTGTGGAGAGATTTGTCATAGAAGAAAACCTGCACTGTATCATCAAGACTCACTGGAAAGAGAGGAAAACATGGTGGGTAGCAAACGTGGTCATGTTTTTTGATTTTGTCTGGATGTTTAATCACCTGCTCAAATATTTAAATGTTCCGGATTTTTTTTTTTCAGTGCTGCTCAGTTACTGAGCTATCCGGGGAAAAATAAGATTCCACTCAACTACCACATTGTGGAGGTAAACAAGTTTTTACAATTCATGTTCTACAAAATTCAGTTGATTTCAAATCAGAGTCTGGTTTGAAATATTTATCAGCCGTTTTTTTTTTTTTCAGGTGATCTTTGGAGAACTTTTCCAGCTGCCCGTTCCGCCTCACATCGACGTCATGTACACCACACTGCTTATTGAGCTCTGCAAACTGCAGCCCGGGTCTTTGCCACAAGTTGTATCCTTGACTGTTTGTGTCTCTGCAGTTTATGTCGGTACAGTTTTACGAAACACCCAGATATGTCTGAACCTGGTTCTGGGGGTTCATGGTATGCTGACCTAAAGGAACATAAAGATGCTGCAAACCTAACAGATCTTCGGATAGTATTGGTGACAGAGTAGCCAGGCAACATAGACATAATATGTTTGTTTTCTGGCATTTATCACAGGGTTAACTTCATATTGCATGTGCAGAGATGTTTCACAGTACATCTTTAAGAAATCCCAATATGACAGATTTTTATCTCCGGGTCTCCGTTTGGTTGAGGAGTGAACGACAGCATAAATCTACTTTGAATCCGGTTTAATCTCTTTTGTCACAATACGCGAGGGACAAGCCACCCCAACCTATTAAACTATATAATGATGTTAAACGTGTTATAGTTTAGAGTTTAAAGCACACGACGGCAAACAAAAACGTTTCCACCCGAAAAAAGATTTTTGTCTTAACACCTGCTTGTTAGTTGGCCCAAGCCACAGAGATGCTCTACATGAGACTGGACACCATGAACACCACCTGTATAGACAGGTAATTTAACTTTAACCTTTACTGGACGATTGGGGAAAAAAAAACGTAAACTGAAGTAGTTCCTGTCTGCGATTTCACACATCACATCTCTCTCCGTTTTCCTTTGTATTTCCAGACTAATCAACTGGTTTGCTCACCACTTGAGCAACTTCCAGTTTCGATGGAGCTGGGATGACTGGTGAGCTGACAGAAAAAGCTTTTTATAGCAGCTATTTATTGTTGTAAACAACAGTTGACAGTATCGTTTGTGCTTTATAAAGGTCCGACTGCTTGACCGTCGATCTTGACAAGCCCAAGCCCAAGTTTGTCAAAGAGGTTCTGGAGAAGTGTATGAGGTATTAAAGCTTTATTCACACACATTTAGATGTGTTCTCTTTCTATCTCTCATATTAAGTTGAAGTGAGTATTTAATTTAACTGAGTTGGAGATCAGGGAAGGGTCTGGCTTTTATGTCTGACACAGTATTAACTCTGTGTTCCCTGAAATTAGTGGAACTTTGAAACATTTCTTCTTGAAGAAGTCAAATATTACTTGTGATTTTCTCCCTGATAAAATGTTGCCTTTGACGCTTTAATCTCAATAGTTTCCCCTTAAACTAAAGTTGTTTATTCTTTTCTGTGCAGACTCTCGTACCATCAGCGGATAGTGGACATCGTTCCTCCAACCTTCTCAGCACTCATCCCAGCTGAACCCATCTTTATCTACAAATACGACGACGAGAGCGCTTGTAAGCACACTTATTAATCTACCTCCCGAGCCACACAATGATACTCCTCTGTCAGCCTTGATAATTCCACAAATCTCTCTGTAAGCAGTGTAGAAGTTTCTAAATGAACTCTGAACAAAATGTCTCCTCTGCCGTACAGCTTCGTTGCCAGGTTACCCGGTGTCCATCGCTGTCGGGAACGCCATCAAGAACCGAGCGTCCAACGAAGAGATCCTGACCATCCTCAAAGATGTGCCCAACCCCAACCAAGAAGATGATGATGGTTAGTTTCTTATTGCTTCATTTTGATGTCTTTATGTTTTTCTGGTTCTTCTTGGAGGATAAAATCATCACTTGTTCCCGCTGAAGGACAATGCTGTGACTTCTTTGACTCTTTCTGTGTGAAAAGAGGAGTCATTTCATTTTTGTCTCTGTAAATACACAAAAATCTAATTTTACGTAATGTGTGAAAGTAGGTAAAGAATTAGGGAGGAATAAGCAATGGTGTTAGTCATTCGTTTGCCTGAGAGTTCTTCAGTGATCATCTTTTGATATCAAACTGTACTGAAGACATTAGTGTCAGTGTCTCAGTGTTCCAGGTGGGTGGATTACACAACCTCTGTTAGTTCACCTAAAAATTTACATTTTCATGTCTCCAAATGAGAATGACATTTAGCTGTTATCAGACAGGTTTTTTGAGATCTCACCACATATCATTTCAGCCTGTTGGAAAAAAACCCAACCTTTTTCATCCTCATTTTTTCCCTTCTCTGTCCATTTTCAGATGAGGGGGAGACATTCAACCCCCTGAGGGTCGACGTGTTCCTGCAGACTCTGCTCCATCTGGCTGCCAAATCCTTCAGTCACTCCTTCAGTGCCCTCGGCAAGTAAGTTCACCACAAATTTGCCACAAAACTCGTTTTTTCTTGGTTTTCTGCCCTGCATTGAACACGTTAAACAATCGCTGTGGTGAAGAAAATAACTCACTGTTCAGCTTCTTGAAATTGATTAATTCATTAGTTGATACTCCTAACTTTTTTAAAATTTGCAGATCAATTATCTTAATTTCCAGTCGTCTCATTGTATTTCAGCAGATTAAGGACCCAAATGAATGGATTTAGCGTAAAGTGGAGCAAAAGACTGAACATAATGCCTCCCTTTTCTATTCATACATGAGCGTGAACATGAACACAGCATCAGGTTGTGTATTGAATGAATCCAGACCTTTTGGCCTCACCTTCCTCTGATTCCTCCAGGTTCCATGAGATCCTGAAGAACCTGACGGAAAGTGACGAGGGCAAACTGCACATCCTCAAGGTGGTTTATGACGTGTGGAGGAATCACCCGCAGGTACAAACACACAGAGCAACTTTGAAGTTTTTCAGGTTTGAACCGCTTCAATTTAGTCATTCAGTGATGAAGTAAATGTTGATGTTGTTTTTTTTGTAAAAATGTGCATTTTGAACGTGGACTTTGGTGTAACGTGTCTCTGCTGCGTTACAGATGATCGCAGTGTTGGTGGACAAAATGATTCGGACGCAGATCGTCGACTGTGCCGCCGTTGCTAACTGGCTCTTCTCTCAAGATATGGCTCACGAGTTCACCAGGTGAGAAGTCAACTGGAAAGGATATAGAAAAAATGGTGCAAAATATTTGTATGTATCCTGTGAACCGTGTGTTTTCTCTCTGACTACCTCTTCAAAATACTCTCATATCCGCATCTAGACTTTTCATCTGGGAGATTCTGCACTCGACCATCCGGAAGATGGACAAACATGTCCAGAAGATCCAGCAGGAGTTGGAGGAGGCCAAGGATAAACTGGAAAAACAGCAGCACAAGAGGGTAACTTCATCCGACACATCGTACTCACTTCGACTAATAAAGGAATTCACTTGCGATGAATCGGCTGGTTTAAGAATGAGGTTAAAGGTTTATGTTTGTGTTTGTTTGCCATCAGAGGGACAGCGGTGACGATGAAGACATGGACAAGGCCAGCGAAGATGAGGAGGGTCAGTTGGAGGAGCAGATCGAGAGGCTACAGGAGAAGGTGGAGTCGGCTCAGAGCGAACAGAAGAACCTCTTCCTCGTCATCTTCCAGGTACTGAAGGCTGTCGGAGCGAGGAATCCTGAATCTAAAGACGAGCACACCAGGATTTTACATTTACATTGAGGGAGTTTAGTAGACGCTTAGAAGCGACTTACAATAAGTACATTTTAGAAGGTCTTGTTTCAGTTTCTCAGAGCGACATTCTACTAGCCTGTTTGAATCAGCCTGACAGTGAGCACTGTAGAGAAGTTGTAGCTTCCTTAAAATTTGTGAAGCTTCAAAACAATTCAGCATTTTAGGAAAACAAACAATTTTGGGTGTAAACTTGTACAGTGAGGTAGGACGCTGTTATGGTACCTTTTTAAACGGAGAAAGCAGCCATAGTAACAATTCTAAATGATGTTTTTACTCTGAGTTGAAGTTAAATATATAGGTGGTGACTGCAGGATACTGGATACATTTGGCAAGTGTGTTTCTCTGTATTTCTGTAAGGTTTTGGCTGTGGCCCATTTCTTTTCTTTGTTTAACACAGTGTCCCAACATGTTTGGATTCAGGGTTGTGACATAGAGATGTTGATACCCTGTTTATTGCAGCTTTAACACACATGCAACGTCTCGTTTTTCCGTTCAGCGTTTCATTATGTTGTTGACGGAGCATCTGGTTCGCTGCGAGACGGGCAGCGTCGACATCAGCACGCCGTGGTACAAAAACTGCATCGAGCGGCTGCAGCAGATCTTTCTCATGGTAAAACATTCTCACACAGACACGGAATAAGTGCTCAGATTTTGTACTTAAATATACCTAAAATGTTGACTATACACTTAAGTTGTACTATCGAAGGGTAACTCATTAAAGTGTGTTTACTTGTCTCTGGGACTACATATGTGGAATAAGTAGTGTAAAGCCTTTTGTGGCTCCAGAGGAAGCTGCATGTAATCTGATAAATTGCCTCCAGTGATGTCAAGTATAGTACTTCTAAAGTACTTTACTTTCAAAAACTCTGTTTTTATCCTCTCTCTGACGTCGTCTCTCCTCGATCTGCAGCACCATGTGACCATCCAGCAGTACATGGGGACCCTGGAGAACCTGCTGTTCACTGCAGAGCTTGACCCTCACATCCTGGCCGTCTACCAGCAGTTCTGCGCCCTGCAACTCTGAGAGAGAGAGAGAGAGAGAGACACACACACACACACACACACACACACATAATCTGATGAAATGAAATGTGTATCTGTGTTCACACAGTACCTGTGCTCAACCTACACATGAGAAACTACCAGCTCTTGCATCAAGAATCGCCCCATTAGTTTTTTTTTTTTGTTTTTGTGTTTGGTGCCATTCGTAGCGAGGACGTCTTTCAAAGTGGGAATTCAAACAAGAGTCTGTTTGACAAATCCTGTCATTAATTCGCTGTAGTGTTCCTTATTTGTTTTGTTTCTTTGCTTGGTTTTGAAAATTTTGTTCATTTTTACATCCTGCTCGTATTCTTATGAATGGGTCTTTTTAAAACTGTAAGAACTGTCTGAGTCCAGACGGAGCCGGAGGATGAATGAGAGGAGAGGGGATTTAATGTTGGCCTCGGGTTGATTCTGAATCGAGAGAGCGCTCTACTTTTTTATATTTGTTTTATGTGGAATTGGGAAAGAATTAAAACTCTCCAGAGTCTTTATCTGCCTGCGTGTCTGTGTCTCGTCATTTCGTCCTCCTCAGCCTCCTCCTGGTGCAGATTATCTGAAGATACTTAACATAGAGGAATCCAGATAATCCAGAAAACGTGTTTAAAACCTCTTTGGGCATTGTGGGAAATAGGTGTCAGGGAATGTGTTCTGGTGGCACTGATTCATTGATTGAATTGATTGAAAGACCGTGGGCTACACTACTCTGCACGTAATGGTACCAAAAAAAAAAAAATCAGTTGCTTTGATGGAAATGATTGGATTGAGTGTGCCCTTGGTGACAACAACCAGACTCTGGGAGAATCAAGAGTGAGGTAACATTTTATTGACATTTTAAGGCATTAACACAGAAAACTTAAGAGAATTTCCTTATGCAGTCTTTGCCTCTAGAAAACCTGAGACAGAACTTCATGTTTCCACTTCCTGCTCCAGATGTGTGCATTTTACAGATAAAGGTAAATTCAGACACGTACCCTCATCAGTTTACATCACCCAGTGACACAAAACAGTTTCATTGGTCTTGACCGGTGGATGACAAAACAAAAACAATAAATATTCTAATGAATATTAAATTAATACATTTGCCGTTTATTATACTTGTACCAATGTGTCACTCCATGTACAATCTACAGAATCATTTGGTTTAGGCCCACCACAGTTTATTTCGACAGTGTTCAGTACTAGTACTGAATTTTCTGATTATTGCGTAAAACCCACAAGTGTCTCTGTGAGGCGTCAACAGCCTTTAAATCAGTTTTAACAAGTCTGCAGTCCTGAAGATAGTAATAATAACTTTGTTATAGCACCTTTCAAAAACCAGTTACAAAGTGCTGTACAACGATAATTCACAGCCGTGGAGCGCGGACAGCGAGGGCCCGGTCACCTTTTGTGATGAGACGGGACCTCGGGACCGTAAGCAAAGCTGTGCCGGCAGATCTCAGGCAGCGTTCAGGCTCGGAGGGTAAAAGCAGGTCACGGATATAGGCAGGAGCCTGACCATTCAGAGCTTTAAAAACAAGTAGTAAAATCTTAAAAACAAACCTGAAAGTTGAAGGATCTTTAGAAATTTAAGTATACAGAACGTCATTAGAGTAACAACAGTATTCTTGACACAGTCGTGAACAAACAAGAAACAGTTTGGTTTCAGTTCCAGGTAGTCGAGACTGGAGTTTAGTTTGTAGAGACCTGCTGAAAACCTGTAAACACATATTGTTCAAAGTATGTCAGCAAACAGTATCAGTGATCGTGGTTTGAGAACAGGATGAGACGGTAATGATGTTAAAATCTGATCTGACTTTTTGACATTTGTTTGAACATATAAATTGTTCAATGCCACAGAAATTAATCATTTCAAAGAAAAAATACTAAAACTCAACAGTGAAAACAAGAGAGGCTAATCCAGTAACAGCTAACCAGCCACATAGCCACAGCTAGCCGATTATGCTAAATCTTTCTTGTATATACAGTTTCCTGTATTTGATGTAACCTTGATCAGTTTGATGAACATTTTAGTGGTTTAAATAAGAACACAAATAATAAAGGGTGGAGCTAAATCCAGTCAGAGAGATTATCTCAAAAAGACCTGCTAAAAGGTTACTAGCCTCGCCGAGCAGAATGAAATTCCTTCTTTGTCTTGAACAGTTTTGTGGTCTCTGTCGATTATGTTTTTGTCTTCTAAAACAGATATTGGTCGTTAGGCCTCAAGGAAGTTTTAAATGAAACAATTTTGGAGAGAAAAATCAGAAACTGGTTATAACCTGTAAACGTGCAAAGAGAGGTCAGGGCGACATGGTTTGGTTTAAGGGCTCGCGAGTCAAAGCAGTTGGGAACCAGTGACCTTAAACATCAGTCGGTCCCCGAGAGTCAGAAAGAACACACAGTTTATCAGAGTGGCAGGAAACAGCCCAAGACCTGCAGGGGTTTTAAGTTGATGATTTTGCTTTGGTGACTGCTGAAAGACATCCTCCAACAAAACATTGTAGAGTAGATTTGGTGCATAGAAGGAATGTGGATACACAAACTCCTCTGCCATGTGCTGAAAAAGCTTCTGTAATCAGCTGCATCCTGTTTTTGGTTTGTTTCAAAGTTTTAAGTGGGAAATCAGAAGTCATTGAACTACACATGATCATTGTAGGAATGTTGAATGTTTTCTTCAACTACTTCCCTGCTAACTGGGATCTCTAGAGCAGGCTGGTTTCCTCCCTGCAAACTACTTTTTTTATGTAAAAGTATAAAATCTTTCGACTCAATATAGAATGGCACTATAGAATTAGTGTACATTCTGTTATTGTAACAATGTACTGTATAAAAAAATGACCCCTCTCTGTCTATCTATCATCATGAGCCCCTCTCCACAGTTGGAGCGTGCTCAGAGGTCGGCGAGCCGTTGCTCTGTTTGGTCCCGTAAGTCGCCTGTTCCTCTGCCTCAAGTCGTCTGTATCGTGTGTGGAAGAAGATCACGAAGCAGCAGGTAAAAAAACTGCACAGTCCTGCCATCACCATCAGGGGCACTGAGGGCGAGAATAACGTACACATTAATGAACAACTGTAGCTCCAGCAACTCAGCATCCACAACAGCCCAAGTTCACAAGTTGAAATCCTCATTCCAAAAAAGTGAGATGCTGTGTAAAGCGTATATGAAAACAGAATGCAACAGTTTCGACATTCTTGTTTCATTCATGAACAACTGCTCAACGATGAAAACACACTGAGGGAAAAAGTACACAAGCTGAAACTAAAATTAAGGGTCTCAAACTTTCTTTGCATCTCAAGACACTAAAAAAACTAATTCCTTGTTCACCTTAAAGCTGATTTTTCTTAGTATGTGACTTACTAATAGGCAAAAAGTTTTGGATTTGATCATGTGTGTTGCCTCAGCTGGCAGACACAACATGGCGTCCACTACTAGTGCTCATTTGTGTCTGTCAACAATACAAAAACAATTCCTAAGGAGGAAGACTTTTTTTGGTTTAAGAATAGATAACTGTTGTTTATGCAGAAACAGTCACTACGATGCTCTCGCCAAATCCACCAGACTCTTTTCACAGAAACCACAATTTTATTGTCGTCAAACACACTTCATTCAAACTCAACAGGAACAAAACAGAAAAAAAAACACACCAAAAAAAACAGTTTTGGTTTGTCCCTTCAACTGTTGACGAACTTTGGTTTGGTCAAAATAAACCCTTAATTCACAAATTAAGACGTGACGGTATCGGGAGAGGAGCAAAAAGGCAGCAGAGGAAAAAACACATAAAGAGCCAGAAGTGTAGCGTGTTTTTTTGGCCTTTTATCAGCTGTATTGATAGAACAGCTGAAGATATGATAAGAAACGGGCAAAGGGCATCGAACCCGGGGCCGCCGCAGCGAGGACAAAGCCTCTGCACATGGGACGCCCTCTCTACCAACTGAGCTAAACGGCGCCCCAGAAGCGTAGCGTGTTTTGCAACGATGAAATAAAAACTGCACTCATAGTCAGCTTTGATGCCTTTGTTTGATGCTGGTGTTGGTGTAACCTCATGTGACCTACCTTTCCAGCTCAGGACCGCATTCCCACAAGTCGACAGAGGAGAGTCTGCGAGCCGTTTGGTTAAACCCTGAAGGAGGATGATGTAGAGAACCGACTGAACCTGTCTGGAAAAGATCACAAGGGAACAGCCACGATGACGATGACTCAGACTTTTACGTATCAATGCCGCACACACCTCGTTTACTCTTTACTCACTTTTCTTTTTAGGTTTTTGCCTCTTTCAAAAACAAATAGAGATTTCTTTCAGGAAAGTCAATAAAAATGAAGTCTTCTGTCTGTTCTGCCTCTTTAATAATGATCTACCATACTGTGTGTACTGTATGTCATGCTCAGACAGTAGTACCCCGATATGAAGATGAGTCCGGCTGATGAAGCTTCTCCTACCGGATACGAACACTCCACAGACAGCTCCATGGCCACCGGGTAAATCGAGAAACCAAAAAAGCCAAAAAGAGAGCAGACAGCGGCAACGGCGACTTTCTGCTGCGGCAGCTGCGACACCTGAGAGGAGGAACACATCTGAATTTTAAAACAAAATGAGCATCAAATGTTCCTTTAATGTTTCCTCTGCGTGCTTTTCCTCCTAGTATACACACAAATGTATAAATACACATGAAAGATGAATTTCAGACAGACCTTCTCCACAGCTCGGGATAAACAAACAGTCCAACAAGAGGCTGGACCGCAAAACGAAACACACGACGATATGTTGAAATGGTGACATGGTGATGTCCTTTTGTTTAGAAGTGTTGTTGATTATGTGTCTTGTTGTCAAAAGTAAATTGCGAAGGGGCGGCAAAAAGTTAAAATATTTTAACTAGGGTTGGGCTGACAGGGATCCCCACCAGACAGCGCCGTTAAGTGGCGTGTCCCCTCTGAGTTGCCGTAGGTTAAGAGTTGTTGTCGTTTGTGATACGCTGCGAGAGGAAATTAAAAGAAGGATGTTGCTGCTCAGCGCACTAACATGACATGCTATCCCGTTCATATTTTGGGGCGCGAACAATTTGATTGATTAACTGACCAAAAGACAGGTAGTTTGAACACTACTGTTTATAATTGATGAGTGATCTCAGTCATTCTTTAGAGCAAAAACGTTACTTTGGGTTCTGGGAGATTAGGATGAACCTTTCACACATTTTACTAACATTTCAAATGACCTATCGAATAATCTTGCAAATGATGGCCATCCAAAAGAGTCGATGTGTGGTGGCGTGTACATTTTTCCGTGTTTGACTGAATGATCTCTGGCAGCTAGCAACCGTGAACAAACAATAACTACAGAAGACATAAAGTCTAGTCAGTCGTAGCTTTAATGTAAGACTTGTAGTGTTTTCTGATATTCCTGGTTTTGGTTGTTTATTGTTCAGCTGACAGAGATGATGGAAATGTAAATCTATGGAAATGTGACCTCCTAACGTTATTTTTAAATATGAACTCGAGGGAATTCATCATTTGTAAGGAACTAAAAAAAGGTTAAATCTAACATTCATCACCACCACAGTACAGTTATCTCTTGAGGAATGACGTTGGCGGCCTTGACTAAACATAATGTGAATAAAACATTCCCATTATGTTACATTGAAGGCCCCTAAGCAGCAGAGACTGTGTAAAGAAACACAGGTGTTGAGCTTTAAACCACTCAGGTTTCATGTTCTCACCACTGAGAAGGCGATGCATGCAAGAGCAGTGAAGCTCATGTTGATCTTTGTGGCCTCGATGAACTTCTTGGTCTTGTCGACGAAGAGACCCAGAGCGCCGGCGCCAACGATGCCAAACACGATGAAGAGAGCGCCACAGACGCCAGCAAAGTCCTGCAGAAATGAGATTTTACAGGTTTATTCTGTACCTGAGAATGATCAGATTGCAACCATTGTGTTTATGACCGGGGTTCGTGTTTTCTGTCTGTTCCATCAGTTATTTAAGATCATTTTCATCATCAAAACCAATATTTGTGTTCTTCCACTAACATCAGCATCACTAACTATTATCAAACATGCTGTCTGTGTTACTCTTATTGCTCATTTGATGCCAAGTGCTCCAATCAGTGCCTATCTGCTCCCAGTGGAGATCAAGACGGTCTCTCATCCTCTGCTGTTCTTACATCTGTGTATCCTTGCACACACAGGATCTGCTCCAGCAGCGTGGAGAAGCAGGTGAAGACAGCAATCCCCGAACCGAAGCACAGCAGCAGGACGAGGTAGGCTTTGTTCTTCAGTAACTGCAGACGAAACAGGCGGAAGGATTCATGAGTGAAACCTCGGCAGCAACAGTTTTTCAACAGCACAAGTATCAGCATGTGAAGAGAAGGAAAAAAAAAAGAGCAATGGAAGTGAAAATAAATAAGTAACGTGATAAAACAGAATGACGTAATTATGCTGCACATTTAAACAAAATAAAGTCGACTAAGGGCTGTTACATACAAATGTAGTGTTATCAAAGCCAGACAAATACATCAGAAGCACTTCTGCATTATTAACTGAAGCCAGCACAACCCCTCTGGAATTCATTTCTTGTTTTTTGACTCATGTCTTTAACTGACAGCAGGTTCGTCTTGAGTCAATGACGCTGAAAATAGGCAGGCTCATCTATGGCTCTGAGTAGTGGCTCAAAGAATAGCCGCGAGCAATATACAAGCTTAATCTTCTATTAGTTCTTCATAACAAAATTCCCCATTTATTTTAAAAAGCAAACTACTTATTTTGCATGTAGCTTCATCAGACTTACTTGTTGCTTAAAAAATGTCTTTCTCTGGTTTCATGCACAGCAGTTGAGGTCTGGCAAGGCACGCTTGTTTGGGGAGGGTAAAACAGGAGTGTTGAGACATCACCGCAACCCGCTTTGAGGTGGTTCACTTTGGCCTCGGTTCAACTAGGTGGTTTTTAACTTAAAGGAAACGCAAATCCGCGTGGTTTGACTAGCTCGGCCAACAGAGAAGACCCATAGGTGCCTGGTGATGACGAGGCTTTATGGGTGGGCTGGATGATGCTGATGTCTAGATGTTGCCAGGTTTTATGATAAATTAGTGCTTACTGTAGGTTGTATTTTATTTGAGTGGTTTAAGCTCAATTTCCATATATTTATATATCTCAAGTTCGTGTGTGTGTGTGTGTGTGTGTTTAATGCAGATATTCAGTACCTCTACATTCACAAGCAAAAAAAACGTTGGACAGATTTTGATGCTGATGGCCTAATAACCTATAACCTAGCCGATAACCTGTCTTCTCACATCACAGAGCTCAATTAAAACCAGAGA
>OMLP01031981.1:15914-43980 GCA_900302685.1 Spondyliosoma cantharus | reverse complement strand
ATCCCCCCCCCCCCCACGCTGCTCATTAGTAAACCAGGTAATAAACTGTCAAATGTCACCATCCGTCTCAGCCATTCGGGGTGAAATGTGCGCAGATGGCAGGCCGGTCCCCAGATTCAGACCTTCTGGAGATGTATCGGAAACAGGCTCGATCCTAGCACGTAATTAGCGTCGGTCGCAGCTTGTCGGCTAGTGACCTACATATGGAACATGGGAAGATCGCTGCACTCCAGATAGCGCCGACATTCCCGTACACTTGAGAGGCACTGGCACAGTTCAAACAGAAAAACGCCAGAGCTGAATTTATCTTTAGCGCCGGACTGCAGTCAAAAAAAACGCACGATTTTCAATTCGCAGAGAAGAAAAAGCAGCAAAGTCTCACATTTCAGAAGGTGGAACTGGCGATAAAATCACAAAGCTGTCAACTGCAGATCTAAACACCGCATGCACGTCCCAGAAACAAACTTGCACCTCTCTTGCTTCCTGATCAATTACAACTTTCACCGTCCCTCCCCCGCACCTCTAACCCTGGGCAGTTCCTGTCTCCAGTCTGGGGCACAAGCGATGTAGGTGGTTGTGGATTTGGGCGGACTGGAGGGCAGGATGTTAGCCTGATTATCACCCAGTCAGACCTACTTCCAGCTCCAGACAGCCTGCCTCCTGCCCCAGATACCTCCTCGGCGGACGGAGAGCTCGAAGGGATGTAGGAACCGGAGGAGGGGTGAGGTGGTGGGGGGGGGACGACAACGTATGGACCGAGACTCACCGCCAGCAGCTCCAGAAGGGGAGCGTTTCGGATCCTCCCGACGCCGCCACTGTGGTCCACGAACTGGCTCATCCCGTCGTCCTCTTCCCTCGTCTGCTCGCCTTCCTCCTCTTCCGCTTGGTTCCCCGCTTCTGCCCTCGCTGAGTCTCAGCTGCTGCCTGCCACTGTGTGTGCGTTTGCATTCGCCGACGTGTGTGTGTGTGTGTGTGTGTGTGTGTGTGTGCGTTGGACTGATGATGCAGCAGGCAGTCGTGCAGCCCTGGCAGCGAAAAAAGCCTCGTCTGAATTCTCCTCAGTGAGGCCACATCAGCTCTTGTCAATATTTAACCAGCAAGTCAGGACGGATTAAATCACCTGGGCAAGACCGACTGTGGTCTGCTTCCCGGGAGAGCGCGTGAGTGTGTGTTTTCATGTGTTTATGTGTGAAGCAGCGACCGGCTGGTATTTGTGCACAAGTGTAAAGACATAAAACATTAACACATGTCAGGAGAGGGGGTCTAAATTCAGACTCCGCGTCGGGGCCGTTTCGCCGACTCGAGCTTCGGCCCAAAACTCACACTCGACGGTCACAATGTGGCTTCTGAGCACTGGCCGCTTCACTAATACGACCGCTGCAGCCACTCGGGAGATCTGAGGCGATGTAAAGAGGGACTTGGCAGCAGAGAGTGAGAGAAAATGTGTGTGTGTGCTCGTGCAGCTGACTGGCGGAGCGACAGGAGTATCAAACAGCCAATGAAAGGGCTCCTTGACATTTGCCTCAGGAGTATTTTTCCCCCCCTGCCTCACTGCGAGCGCAGCGCCTCAGCTTGACATCAAATATGCTGTATGACTCGTGAGCTCTGGCAGGAAAAGAGAGGGTCTTGATCCAAGTACTTTGTAGCGGTCAATACACTTTTCACAGGGAAGACACGCGGGTGTGT
This sequence comes from Spondyliosoma cantharus, assembly GCA_900302685.1. Classification (NCBI taxonomy): domain Eukaryota; kingdom Metazoa; phylum Chordata; class Actinopteri; order Spariformes; family Sparidae; genus Spondyliosoma; species Spondyliosoma cantharus. The sequence goes on along the minus strand of OMLP01031981.1, from coordinate 42,294 downwards.
TCAAGGGAGGCAGCTCTTTGACTTTGACAAGCTTTTGGAGCGTTTTCTGATCCAGCAGATACAATATTTAGTGCCTATGCTTAATGTTAGCTGTTAAAGAAACGTGTCAGAAAGTATCTTTCACGGCATTTAGAAGTAGGAGCTCCACCTAATGAGCAAGCACATGTCACCTGTCGTGTTTAGAGATTAAAACAGGATCTAGTGTCCATGAAAACGGCTTAAAATCCATCATCCAATGAAAGGTCATGATCTGATCGAAAGCCCCGGAATGGCAACTAAGTGTACCTTGTCGTTTGGACTGTGAGAATGATTTCTTAAATGCCTTCAGAATGACATAAAACCTAATTAAAACCAACACAGACATCAAGTCTTTAAAGTGCTGAACTTTAACAATCTCCAACTGCTGAAGAAGATCTTGCAGTTTGGACTTGTTTTCTACACTGTGTCATCAATGAACTTCAGGCTAAGGAACATGTCAAACGATCAAACGCTGCAGTACAGCTTCTAAAAGGACCTTTTGATTATGCTTCTTATCTCATCTGCTGTTTCCAAGAAGATCGAGAATCAGCGCTCACCGCCTCTGCTGACAACTACAAGTCTATAAAAAAAACTGCTTAAACTCCTTCTGCTGATGAAGATCATGTGATATGATTTAAAGCTCCAGAAGTAAATGGACCTGATGGCCTGGACTCGGAGGAAGTTTTCTAAACTGCCTTCAAAATTAACTTTAAACCCCATGAAAGCCGATATGGACGTTGAATCTCTGACATAGATCGTGTGAAATGATGAAAAGCTCATACAACGTTTTCTAAACCGCCGTCAACAATCAACTTTCAACCTCATTGAAGCAAACGTGGACGTCAAGTCTTCCATACAATCAAAACCTCAAGAACAGCTCCTAAACGTAATTTTAGTTTTCTCGACTTCTGTTTCCGAGATCAAGAATCAGCTCCTGCCACCTCCGCAAACCGGTTTCTGGAGGGAAACCCTGAGAATGAGCTCTGGACCGCAGATTGCAGGTTTCATCTCATTCGCAGCGGTCTGGCCAAGTAGGCTGCGCATAGAAAATAACAGCTCTCTGCTTCGGATTGGAAAACATGGAAGCAAAGGAGAGCCTCCTTCGACTCTGTTCTGAATCTGCCACATTCAGCTCCTGCAGACTGTGGAGTTGCTAAATTTTCCTTCGAGTCTTTTAAAATTTGCTCGAGGGGGATTCTGGAGAAAGATGGCTGGTTGTTGCGTTTCACTCCCAGGCTGTCACAGTACTGACGCTTTGGGTGAAACCCGAAGTGACTCAACAATCAACCATCTTTCTCCAGAATCACTTACGATTGCAGCTGTGACTCACATGATTATCTGAAGACTTTCCTTAATAGTTCAGTCCCTCTTTGACTGAACAATACTCCTCTGTGTGGGAAGTGACGCTCTCCTTATACAGTTTTTCCTGACTTAGCAACAGCTTTAAGTGATGAGCGAGTGCACTTTCATTGACGCTTGATAAGTAGTTAAGCAGGATCTATGATCTATTAAGACAAGGATTATGAAAAATACAGTATATGAAAGGTTTTGTTTTGATTACTGATGTCGTAATACTCTTGTTTTACTGTATAATGACTCGCGAAGGGCGAAGATACGACCATCTGGTTGATTAACATCCATGTCCACGCAATTGTTCCCTTTCAGGCCACAAGGTATGTCCCACTGGGCCTATCGCAAGAAAGTAAACATTGGAAATATCCAACCTGGCCTCCACGTATTAGAGAATATTGGGAATATTTTCATAATTCTCCCAAAATATCCATCAAAATCACGTTCTAAAGCTTCCAATTGGAAAAAAACGACGCCGCTACATTGCCAAATCAGGCGTTCATACCTAGTTTTAATTGGTGTTGATGTAGTTTAGTTCCCATCAGGCCAGGCGGAAATGATTCATGAGTGGGTGGTTTCCAAAAAACTGATCTTGCAGGATTGGTTTTGGCTGAACAAGGCTTCACAATATCACCAAATAGCACACATATTTCTGAAAAGACGGCCTCAAAAGTCATACGAGCTGAACTCCTACTCAGCTTGCGACACACCGCCCCGAACTGAGCCATCTAAATGTTCACTGTCAGAGCCTCTTCGCGTGCCGTCTCCAAATTTACAGTTGCATTTTGATGAATCACCCAATAACACATCTACTTTAACATTTGCATGGGAGCCAGCCTTGGATATGATCACTCTGCTCCCACTGACCTACATCAGCTGCGTTTTCTCCCTCGGAGGATTGAGCCGGTGACCTGTGGCTATCACTGTGATTGATGGGGGCCGAGTGACAGGTGGTGCTCCTGCTCAGGCGGAGATTACAAACTCATCAGTCGGCGGGCGTCCCGGGCGAGCCTCGCTGAGGAATTTATGACATCACACACGGTCAGGTGGTGTGAAACGAGCTGAGGTGATGCAGGTGTAAAAAAAACAAAAAAAACAGCGCCCTGCCCCGAAAGCATTCCCGTCAGTCACTAAGTGTTTTCCTTCGAAGCTGCTTCCACAGAAGTCATTAGACCTTTATTAAATGAGTGCTTTTGTGGTTTGAGTGACGCTACCAGTTACATAACGCCATAATGACTTCTCTATCACTGAAATGTGCAACCATGTCTACATAATAAAGACTGAGGTCTTAAAAAACGCATCCGATTAAGGGGCGCTTCATTTGTCAGTGAGGAGGCATCGTGACACTAATACCCTTATAATGATTTTGGTCTGGGATGGCAAGAAAATGTAATCTAGGCTGGAATGAGTGACTATTTTGGTAATGCATCTTTAGCGAATGAGACGGCCCATTAATCAAAGCCTCAATGAGACTAATGGTAAAACAATATAAATATAATAGAGCAAATTATAGGCAATTATTGAGGTTTTGGAACGGCCGTAAAACTACACAGAGGTAGACACGACTGAGTAATTCACGTCGTTTGTCAAGCGCCGAACTATTCGCAAATTACAAGGCGCTGAGATTCCAAAGCGTCGGCGTGTGTAAGAATGTGCTGCGCCAAAATAAAACCACCTTCCAACCCCCCGTAACCCTTTCAGGTTTAACCTCTAACCCTTTAAAAAAAAAACCCAAAGAGGTCACCAGGTGCAAGGAAGCACCGCTCCTCCATGTGAACACCTGGTAGGGAACTCGCCATACGGGCCCGACCAGTATCTCCTCAGGAAGCCGCCGAATGTGCCCCTGAAATTGCCTCTCGCACTGTCGTCAGGCTTAAACACGTGCTGGAATCCACCCTGTATTAAAACCCACAGACGCTAATTTCGAATGCAGAAGCGCTCACGCACGTCATATTTTTTTCGAGCACATGTTGGCACACGAACACACGCCATCAATCAGGCTCGTATCAAAACAAACACGCCGAGGCCCCGAGCACTCGTGTGGAGCCGTATATCAAATGTTAGTTTTAAAGTGGTTTCTGTATGTATTTACTCTGTGGTCGGACCTAATGCGGAAACATGTAAATATTTCCCCCGGACTGGGCGGGAAGTGATTGTAGGATCGCTGTGGCACTTCCCAGACCACCACGCAACACAGAGCTCTCCACAAAGGCTGACGCTGGGATCAGAAGGTAACATTATCGGGCCAAGAAGAATCGGCGCACCACACTAAAAGACCACTGCCCAATACATTGGGTTGTTTTTTTGTCTTTTTTGTCTTGGGAGTAACAGACGAGCACATGTTGAGTTTACGTTAAAACATTTCACAAGAACTCGAATTCTCACATGTTCCTCGGCCAAAACAGAAACCGTAACCAATCAAACACGGTCGGCTCGATCATTCTTGCGGCGGATTTTATCAGAAAAGACAAATAAATAAGGGAAAAGAATATTTTGGTTGAGATCGCGGCTGGAAAGTTGTAGGCAACAACGCCCCAAAAACTCTTTGACTCTGCCTTTAAAGTTTCGGAAAATTGTCAATCTATTTTTCCTCCTGTTACGTGACGTCAATGGACCCGACTGTAGCTGTAAGAAAGGATGTTAGCCACATTAGCAGCTAGTTTCTTGCAGATGTAGTGACTTGGAGCTCCTCCAACCGTCGCTGCATTTTTGTTGTTAATATGTCATATTTTCCTTTTTCCTTTTTTGACAAAAATTCATCAGCATTAGAAAAGGAAGCATACATTTTGGATTAAGAGCAGCGGGCCTTCAGACGATCATTGCCCACGACCTCTTTTCAGCCATCCGACCTGACCCATAGGACCATCCCAGGAAAAGGAAAAGACAGTCGGGATAGGAGGAGCAGGAAAATTAAATCGAACCAAATTAGACATCTTTACAGAGACCTGGCTCCACCACAACATCCCGGATTGAGCTGATTGTAAGGTGGACCTTGTTCCGGACTCCATGTTTACTTCATTGATGCTTGGTGCTCGAACAGAGTTAAAGTTAATGGACAGTGTGTTTCCAAGGTGTCCCAATGCAAATTCAAACAGTTCACATTCTATGTCTGGTCTGTGATTTTGTTCATGTAGCACGAAGCAACTACAATCTTTCATTTGTTTATTTGGCTGCACGATGACACATAAACCACCTGGCTACCAAAGACAATAGTCTCGGGTTGCGGTTGTGTGTTAGAGACGGATGACTGAGAATGTGGCTGAAACAGCTGTCGTGTAGACAAGACTTAAATGATAGTACATCGTAACGTTTATCATCTTATAAAGCTGAAATTGTCAGGTATTTAAACGTGTTTATTTGTTTTTTTCATCGAAAACAGCTGCCTGCTACGGCAAACGAGAGCAGTGAGCAAAACACTGCGACAAAAGCCTGAAACTCGACATCGGACTGAGTGGCGCTGTAATATCTAAAGGTAGTTCTCCTCGGGTTTGTTCCTACAAGCGACTCCCTTTCATGTGATCCATTGTTTTGCCCGAAAGCCCAACGATCAGAGTGTGAATACCCGTTTTTACAAAACCCTCAAAGACAGACATCTCAATCCGTAAAACCCAACAACAACACGCCCGGTTCACCTCCACGTTCTGAGCTGTAGTCTGAGAAAACCCAGCATGAAAGAGCTCCCCTCGGCTCCCAGCTGAGAGGTTTGGCTCGGCGCCTGATGAGGAGGATGTGATCACAGGGCGGCCTCTGTGCAGAAGAATAGACAGGACGTGCTTACCGCCGCACCAACCTTCTGCCTCTCACACCCACACCCGGTCTGCCAGGAGCCCAGAGAGCGAGCCTGTCCTGCCTCAGCTGCAAGGTGAGGGAGGTGGGCTTCCTGGTGCTGACAGATGCAGCCCCTCCTCGGCCTCTGCCTCTCCCCGTGCACTTGGGGTCTTAATCTGCACGTCCAATCCTGTTAGCCGCCCTCTGCCAGCTTTGCCCGAACCTGCGGTGCCAAAGATGGTGCCTCGTCTGCATATGATAAACAAACATCCCCTCGAGACGGGGAGCTTCCACGCCAGGTGGACGGGGGTTAACACCCTGGGATAAGCTCTACTGTGTTTGGATCATGTTTCAAGTTTCTCTGCTGAGGCCGGGCCCTCTGTTTCAACACAGTGATCCCCAAAAATAACACTGTGTTTTGCACATCTGTTCGGTGGAAGACGAGCGTTTGTTTTCATTGCACATTCGCCAGCTCACCTTTGCCGGTTAACTAGAATCCACACGCATCAATCACGCTCTTGTTTTCTTAAATACGCATGTAAATTTGTCCGAGCGTCCCTCGACTACCCCTGTAGATACCGTGCTAATAAAAAATAATGTGCGCTGTCCATAAATGTAATATGTAGGATTAGTTGTTCAGGAGAAATGAGGCTTAGACCTCTTAAACAGCTCTTGGGCAGCATGTTCGCGAGCCAAGAAGTAGCAAACATGAGCTCAACCGTTTTCACTACGTGGTTTTGTAAAAGTCAGACTTCTAAAAGTCGGTGCCGCAGCGGACTGACGTGGCTTGACAACGTGCCAAGATCTGCTCGTTTCCATTTTTTTGTTGTGCGGTTTTAATCATTCACGACCACATTATAAAACAACAAGGGGACGTTAACGTTAATTATATTTTACGTTGCCGCCTGATGGTTGTCGTAGCAAACGATGACCGTCTTGATGTAAAGATTTGTCATTGTGAACACAAACTCAAATGTCAGATAATGAGATAACTAGAAGAGCAGAAATTAGACTGCAGGGAAAGCTAGAATATGACCGGTGCTCACTCGTAGTGACCTAAATACAAAAAAAAAAAAAAACCCTATTTCGCAATGTGCAAATAATTAGAAAAAAAATCCTGGATCCACACCAAAAGCTAATGGGGTCTATTCTGGGTCGAGACCCATCCTCCATGTAAGTTTCGTGGAAATCCGTTCAGTAGGTTTTGTGTAATCCTGGTAACAAACCAACAAGCAGACACGGGTGAAAACATAACCTCCTTGGCAGAGGTATCTAAGGCCCTCTGGCTTTATGGACAGATTTTGGTTGCTTGGGGGAAACGGATATCCACCAATGTCTGGTTGTCTTCTCAGTGTGTTACTGTCGCCTCCAGAACAGATGTCTTTGAAATATCAGATCTACTCTTAAAGCAAAGGGCCGTGATGATGATGTAGATTTCTTAGTTTCTGTTAAACAAATTCATCATTTATTATTTATGTGTTGCGACTGGTTAATTGGATTTTCTACATCTTTTCGCCTGTTTTTAATGCGCATTTTCAATTTCTGCATTTCCAAAAAAATTCAAATTAACATTTATTTACATTTCTGTCACCAATTTTATGGAAATTCTGTTACGGCTTGTCCTAATTTAGGATGGAGACGCAGTGATCTGGTTAACTGTTTGTCTTCACCTGCGTGAGGAAACACAAACTCTTTATCTTGTCACTCAAAAAGCTGCCAACTAATACCAACATCCAAGGCCACAGATCCTCAACAACAACCCAGATGTTGGCCAACGCCCGACCGACAGCCCGAAGAAGACTTGACCTGAGAAAACATTTATTTCTAGGAAATTGTTTCATACCAAGAAATAAATGTTTTGGGGAAAACTGGCACAATTAAAGCCTTATGTCTAGGTATATATAGACACCATTAATCTCAAAGCTCAACCACAATGACAAATTGACTCATAACAGCGTGACTCTCTTATCAAGATAACCCTCCACTTGAGCAAATCTGAGGACGCAGAGTGTTTCCAAGTGTTTGATGCTATCAGGAGATAACACTGTCAGATAAAGAGGACTGTCTTCTCTTTGTCTCTGCAGACTTCAGGCCTCTCAAAAGGCCTCTGTGTCTCCGCTGCCGGGCTCTTATGAGAGAAAACCACAGGCTGAACAGAGATCGGTGATAACGCGCGAATGTTTGGGGAACAAACGCATGTGACTCTGACCGCACGTGGCCTCGGTTTCAACTTTGACCTCCGTTATGATTGGAGGAAAGGGAGTCCAAAATTGGCCCCCTCGACTCAAAGGGGCACAAAGGGCGGTCTCATTGGACGAGGGGGGGGAAAATGGACGTCCAATTATGCGAGCTGGCACAAGTCCCTGGGCAAAGTAGAAAGCCTCCTCAATCAGTTTGGAGCTGATCCAAAAGCTGCCCTCTGTTATTTGCCGACTGATTATTAACGTGTCTTTGATTGAGCGGTAGGCGATAAGCCCTGAGTCACTGCAGATAACAGGACGTGAACCTATGTTCAGCAGGCGAATGCGATGCTTAAAACCAAGGCTCATTGCCGAGGCGTGCAGCGCGCACGCAACTTGCGACATGGGTCAGGGATTTTCAGCACACATTAGCGCACATCAGTATGTCATTGCCGGGCAGAAGGGGATGGTTCACATGCTCAGCTGAGAATAAGCAGGTCAGTTGGAAAAAAGCTTGGTTCATTATCACCCAGAGCAAAAAAAATGTGGTGGTCTTTCTGATTCACTCACCTGAAATAAAGCTCAAAACTCAGCTCAGATTGCGGCTTAGGGTTCGGGTTGGGGTTAGGGTGAGTAAGGGTTAGGGGTTCGTTAGGGTTGGAGGTTACGGTCAGGTTTTAGTTGGGGTTTGGTTTGGGGTAGGGATAGTAAGTGTTAGGGGTTAGTTTGGGTTGGAGGTTAAGGTCAGGGTTTGTGTGAAGGTTGTAGCTTGGGTTTGGTTTGGTCTGGTTCAGGGTTAGAGTCGGGGTTGGGGTTAAATGCCATTAAACTACCTTATTCCACCATCTCTCCGCCAAACGGGCATTAAACTTCACTACACGTGATGCCGGGCTCCATAAAATATGATATAATTGCCCCAATAAAAACACAGGCAAAGTATTAACAGGAGGCTGCCAAATCTCATTACGTGGAGGTTGGAAAAACAGACGAGTGGCTCGTATCAAAACAGCCTGAACAATTATTAAACCGTTTTTTACAAGCGGATGGAGGCCGCTTAGTCTTATCCACAGCGTGTGGTTGGATGCGGGGGAAGCCGTTGGGTTTCAGACTGGAGTCTAGGGAAAAGCCAAGGTTGTAATCGTGCTCATGAGAGAGCTTCCCATGAGACAAGAGGGGGGGAGAGAAAAAAAGAAACGCCACCTCCTCTGCCTCTCAAAGTGTCCCGGAGTTTGCTGGGTTCCCACAGCCCGCGGACCCGTGGCTACCCACGCGGTGAGCCCAGGTATGCCTGGTATGTCACCTGCGCTCCGAGGGAGCCGTCGGAGACCCGTCCGGAGGCTGGTACACCCCCGCCGTGAAACTTGATTTAAACGCTCGAGATGAAGTGAGAGGAGACCGATTGCTCAGAGAGGAGGAGTAAATCTTTTTTGTGCGGCTGGCTCCCGCCCAAATTGTCGAATCGGCCTCGGCCTCAGAACCGCAGTTTACACCAGTTACTCGAGAATCGAGCTGACGCACTGAGACAGCGCCGAGTGAGCGCTCGTCCCCCGAGCTTGGCGTCCTGTAATGCGCATGGCGTGAGAACGGGGCCCACACTGAGGACGGCATTGTCGGCGGATTTCTACTGTATAATTACACTCAATTAGTTTGAGCTGCTCAGTAATAATATCAAACCTCTCCCGTTTGTCTGCCCGACGATGTGGGAGCCAATCAGATTAGACAGAGCGTTTTCTTCCCATCCAGCTCCAGGACTCGCTCCCCTGCTTGGTTTTATGTCTCCATTCTGCATTGTGTCAACCAGCTGTAATGAGCTGTGAGGTAAGAAGAAGAAGAAGAAGAAGAAGAGGAGGAAATCGAGTCCTGCCAAGCTGACTCCATGCTGGTTTGCCATCTAATTCATTTGCACTTAAATTTAGCATAAACCAAACTAATTTGTCTGTTTTGGAGCTTGTTCCCGGGACAACTTTATTGTCTTGTTGGGCCAGTGAAACAAGTTGCAGCCTGATATAACAGCATGGCAGCAGATCAGCACGTAAAAAAAAAAAAAAAAAGAAAAGACTTTATACGAGGAGGAGGCTTGACAAAAGCCAGGGGGATTTAACTAAACCCAAATACTTTGGAGATAAACAGGAAAGCACTGCCACATGCTGTTTATTCAATACAACTCACAACTATGCAGCAAGCGTTTAATCAGCGATGTGGAGCACTTGATTATTAACCCTCCCCTGCAGAGTGGTTTCAATTTGGCCTTTTGTTATCAATTATCTCTGAGCATGATTGCACTGCTGCACACTTTATACTTGTTGGCAGGGAAAAGGGTGTGGAAGACAAAACAAGGGCATCCTCGGGTTGGTGAGTATTACTTCACGGGTTGGGGAGACGCATGAGAAGCCACGTCTTGAGATAGACGCGCGCGAGGCCCTGTTGTTCGGTTGGAAACGAGACAAAGACGAAAGCTAAGGAGACAAAAATGTAAAGAGTTGTTGGCAATGATGAGCATCTGGCGACAGGACGCTCATCATGTCCACTCCAACCAGCAATCACCGGGTCTGAATGTTGACGCAAACGCCGAAGTGTCTTTAGATGATTACATACTAACACAGACGTACTGTTTTAGCAAATTTCAGAAGGATTTTAATCTCAGGTTGGAGAGGGGACGTCTGTGTCGCGCTAAACTTTGTTAACTTTCCAAAAAACACAATCTGACGCCGCGGCAGGGTGCACATAGGTGCTGCTGAACCACGCCAATTATGACTGCGATGGAGGCGGGATGCCTCCACCTAAAGATATGAAAGAAACTTCGAGAGAGACGCATCGACGGATGAACCTCGGAGCTAAATTCCAAATTAAAAACACACAGCAGGAGAGGCTGCTTACCTGTAGAGTTTGTATACATCATGTGTGTTTCTTATTAGCGTGTTCGCTGATGGCAAGCGACTCGATTATCGCCGAACCTACGTGGTTTTAAAAAGAAATTCAGTCAGTAGCTCAGGCGCCTCTGGGTTTTGGAAGCGTTTCTCTGAACTCTGAACTCCCGTTTCAAGAATTTCTGTGGAATATATCCTCAATGTAACTCAGCGTAGCAACACAGGACTCTGCTGCCTCTCCCTCCCATAATGATCCGGAGGCCGGGCTTCTCATACCGTTTACATAACATAAGTGAGATATTGTATCTGAGTGACGTAACCGATGCGTTAACCCAAACTATGATCAATTAGTTTCAGTGTCTGAACCCAACTGGCCAAAGGTCAGAACATGTGAGCTGTTTGTCAGCCAGCTTTACTTGATGCCTCATTTGCACTTTCAACTTTTCTATCAAGGAACCAGATATTTTCTGACACAGTTCTTCATCGCTTGTTCTGTTGTGGAGGAAATAAACGGGACTTCCAAAAACCAGAGATGCTCCAGAAAAAGCTCCAGACGCTCTGGATCACTTGACGGGGTTGGCGGTCGGTTCCACCACGTTCCCCCACGAAATTGGACTGTCCTGACCGTAATCGCCGACACAAACCCATGCTACAGATTTCAAACGAGCATTATTTTCCACACTTGCCCACTCGAGCATTGGCAGCCGATTGAAAGAGACATTGATACCTCGGTCAGTTTCCTCACTTATGAACCATTCGGCGTTTACCTCCGCACAAACTGTGAATCAAACCCCTGTGATAGCCTCCTACTGTATAGCGTAGACCCCTGACAGAGCTTCTGCCATGACCTAGTTAAAGGCGGCTGGCAGCAGCTAGCGGCAGCTCACAGACCGTCCGCGGCCATCGGGCTCACCGTGCGCGTCCCTGCATGACGAAGAGAGCCCTCATCCGCAGGCGGGCGTCAAATGATAAAAATAAATAGAGGCACAGAATCAACCCAGCAACACGGGGCGGTTATGTAATGCAAATGGTGCCCCAGTTACTCGCTGTTACTGCCGCTACTCTGGGCCGTCCCCGAGCTGCATAACCTGATCTAGATTAGACGCTCCGACCCCAAACGAGGTCCTGACAGCGCTGAGTAAGGGTTGCGCTTCGGTTTTTTTTACGACGTACGCAAAGTCGGCGGCTCGTCTGAAGGAAGCCTGCAGCTTTTGAAGCGAGCACAACTGGGGGAAAATTCCCTTAAACCTCGCCTGCATGCACTGAGGAAACATATGCCGGCCCGATGCATTATGCATGTGTGAGGCGGCGGTCCTCCTGACTGACATTCAAGCCCCATGTTCACCAAATTACCCATAGACGATTGATAGGAGCTTCGTATGAAGCCAGGCAATGTAATCCATCCAAGGAGGAGCAGACATAAATATTTTACCTGCTCCTCGCCTGACATATGGTATTTTGTCTCCATGTCTGAGCGCCAGCGTGAGCTGAAAGTCTGTCAGAGGCGTCCCCGGTGGAAAAATCTCTCTCCAGCTCATCATCCGAACAGCCCATGAGACACATGGAATGCCTGAAATGTGCGAAAGCAACAAAACAAGGCCAACTGTTCTCTGGATGACAACCTTGTGACAGAGCTGAGCGCAACACGAAAAAAAACAAAACAAAACTGCTGCGTCACACACCGGGGGTCAATCCGACCGGGTCGCGCGGCGCGTTACGTAAAAAGCGAGCGGACGGAGCTGGACGCTCGCAAGTGACGCGGAGGGAGCTCGTGCCTGTCGTCTGACGGAATGTCGGACGAACCCGCCTCTTGTGTTTTCTCAGATGCCTGAAAAAATAAATGTATCGGAGGCTCATATCCTCCCAGGAAAAGGAGTGTTTACAGGGCTTAGTAGGTTTATCTGTGCCAGGGCCGGCAGGGCCACGAGGGCCTGAGACATGATGTCCCTCATCAGCGCTGGAAGGACAAAGACCCGAGTTTGAGTTTAAACTCAGTGGCCTCAAATGAAGTCATTGTAATGCCTATTAAATTAATTGCCCACTATTTTAGGGTTATAATCGACCACTTGGAGTCATTTAAAATATAATTCCGACTTCTCAAATGTGATTATTTTCTGGTTTCTTTCGTCCGCTGTGACAGTCGACGGAATATCTTTGGGGTTTTGGCAAAAACAAGATGTTTATTAGGGACGCCATCTCGACATTTTTCACCATTTTCTGATGTTGTATGGACCAAACAATGGTTGACAGATTAAACGACAATGAACATAATCATTGGTTGCGGTCGAATTGTGAACAATGAGATAATATCACATCCACGATGGCTCAGATGATGATGTCTGGGTCACCGACTCAGCACAAAAACAGCTTTTTGTGTGTTTTAAATTAAGCAATAGCGTCTTTTATGCTGAAAGTGATATTTCTGGCATTCACTAACCCAAGAAACACACATGTGCGCAGGAGCTGCATCCATCGAACTCGGGGAACAAACTTGCTGCCGCTACACCAACCAAAAAAGCAGCTTGCACTTGCCACGGACTCAAATCTGCACGGTGCCACCAGATCTATGCTGGACCTTTTCCCAAAATGCTCGGGGCTTCCTCATGTCCCACTATTAAAGCGGCCCAGCACCCTTATGCTCCCGCTGCCCCCGAGTGAGAATAAATCATTAAGGGAGGAAAGAGCAGGGGGGGGGACGGAGAGAGGAGAAAAAGAGATCAAGTAAGACAAAGGGGGGAGAGCGAGAGTGAAGATAAGAGAGAGAAAGTCAAACGACTGCACAAGAGAGGAGGGAAAAAAAAAAGGGGGGAAATACATGCATGGATAGTCGAGTGGACAAATGTGAGCATGCTGAATCATAAAGCCATATCGCGAATATGACCTACTTCCAGTCGCACAGTAAATCAGGCCGCCGTGTATCCAATTAGAGCAATTAAAGCGGCAGTAAATCTCCCAGCTACCAATAACTATTAATGGTAGTGATATAATGTTCGGGAGGCCTTTATGAATCAGCCTTTATGGTCGTCGGATAGGAAAACGGCACGAAGCACATCGCCGGGTAATCGGTGGTAGTTACACATTCACGAAGCTGTGAGGCTGCGGGGATGAATTATAAATTAAAAGCTCGTCTCGACAAAACAGGATCCTTCTGGATTCACTCTCGTGTCGCAATTTAAAAAAAGATGATTGACAGGCTTTGGGGTTGGAGTCCAAAATCAAAGTGAAAGTCAACATCAAGGGTTTTGCATAGACCGGTTGATCAATTTTGAATGTCCTGTGGATTGAAGACGTTATTGTCTGTACCTGTTACACGTCGGCCGGCTGTTTGACTGACTCGTCTCCAGTCTGAGGTCGGTGACGCACGGCACGTGGTTCCAAACCACCTTTCGAGGCGCAAAGCAACTGGTGTATCTGTTTTGTGGACTGCTTAATGGACAAAAGAAGGCATCACTTCCAGCTTTTCACCCATAATTTCTGTCATTTTGTAGACTAAACAATAATTTCACAATGAAAATAAAGGCTAGTTTCGGCTACGAAAGAAGCAGCTCAGCTCGCCAGGGCGGCACGAGGCTTTCCCTTTAAATGCACTTTCCTGCATGTCAGCAGTGGGTTAAGACGGGTCAGCCGCAAGTCATAAAGTCAGCCAGGTCGAGTCAATAAAGTGTGTCGGCTTCATTAAAGCCTCGCAGTCATCAAGAAACCACCGTAAATAACAAAATTACCCCCAGAAAGGCAGCTTTTAACTGTATATCACTTAATGCTTTTAGAGCGTTTAAGGGTATTTTTTCCCCCTTTGAAGAAACACCCCCTCTAATTAGAGACATTTCCTACATTAAAGTGCTATTTTGAGCCTCTTGATTCATTATTTCCTGTGCAGCGACTGCGCCGTACGGTACGCGCTGAGGGGGGAATTAAGAGGCTTCTTCGCTCTCCGCTGGGACTCGACACACAGCCGCTATATGACTGCACTTGACATTCCAGAGAGGCACTTGCGAGCGGATTCACCTTCAGTTAACCCTCGGCCCAAAAAACAAGTTTCCACTCCTGCGATTCGCAAGAGCCGGCCCGGGCGCAGAGATAACGCCTGTCAATCAAAGCGGCTGCTTTGACAAACAGTCGTGGGAGGCTGTTTATTCTCCCTGCTGCTTGACACGTGGATGTGTGTGTGTGTGTGTGTGGGTGTTTAACTTCGGTGTTAAAGGAGCAGCACGTCTAAAAATTAAAGCTCTCACCCTCACGTTGACGGAAAGCCAGCTGAAGTGCGTCACAGTCAGCAAAGGCTTTCTGGAGCTTCGAGCGAAACAAGGCTGCGGCGTTCGGCGAAAACAACTGCTGTCGAAGTTTTAAAGTGTCGGCAGATTAATAAAAAACAAAACGAAACAAACGTCCGGCATAATCCAAAGTCTGCGGAAGCCCCAAGATCCCAAATTCGATTTGAAAAGTTGTTATTTACATGTAAATACATCAAATTTTTCAAATAAATCTAGGATTTCAGTCGTATAGGCTGGAACGAAAGCAGCTTGTTACGACCCATATTTACGGTCGATGTTAGCAGCAGCAGTGACTGTCTTGCAAAGGATGAAGTAGTATCAAACAAGCACAGCACTTATAGATGAATATGTATATCGTTTCGGCTGCGAAGCGATCTATTCAGTCGTTGGACTTGGATCACAACAAAGAGGCTTAGCACATAATAATAATCATTTTTTGAGCGGACTGCTCCTTTAACGCTTGAAATCTCTGTTGCATCCTCGTGATGGCTGGTTCTGAATTGCCTCCACGCTCGAGTGGATCTTTCCTCTCTGAGCACACGCAGGAAGTGAAGTTTTCTTTTTTTTCTTCCATCTCCCAGCAGATGGAATATAAACAAAACACCAGAGAGGACAGTTAGCATTGGCAGCGTTAGCCAACTTTGAATAAAAGAGACAAAAGAGCTCAAACTGAGTCGCCAACAAACGCTCCGTGGGAAGCCCCGCGGGTCCCAAAGACAACCTCATTAGCAGAAACAAACACAAATCCGACAAATGAACGACTTCCTCTGGAGGTGCGGCCGTGTCAGTGTCAACAAAGCTCAAGACGTGAATCCCAAACACTTTGTTTTTTTTAAGATGAAGTGCAGCAAGACGAGACATTCCACAGCTCGTTTCCAGACAAAGCGACCAATCTAGCAGACGGTGCGCCGGGGATTGACTTACCGGTAGTCGGCTGTCGAGAGACAATCTCTTTAAGCGCTTCCTCCTCTCCAGGTGTCTGCTCATGCTGCCACTGCCCGCCGGCGATTCACACACCTGGGAAGCCCTGGAGGGAGGGAAAGGGGGAGGAGTGGGAGGGGAGAGGGGAGAAAGTCAACAAGGAACACCTCATGTCCGGTAGGTCAGGTTTCCGCTGTCGGAAGGGCTTTCACCTTTTTATGGGAGATCAGAGTCCAAGTCAAGAGACGCGGAGGCAGCAACTCGCCTTCCTCTGTCGTCACTCTACACCCGCTCTGCTTTTCTTTCTCTCCCATCTTCTTCTGTTTCTGTGTTCTCTCTCCTCTTGAAATCCGAGCCAGAGCAAAAGCGGAAGTGTGGACCTCTCGTCGGGCCTGTCACGAGTCTCTGGGCTCCAGAGAGATCTTACTGCTTCCCACCCTCCGACCCAACCCCGAACCCCGAAGCTTGAGCCCCCTTTTTGTTTTTCTACGCCTCTCCAAACAGAGCTGGGAACCAGTCCGACCTGGCCCGACTGAGGCCACAGCAGAAGATCAACACTTCACTTCACGCATACTACTCCTTTACAAAGAGCCCCCCGGGCTTTAGAATCACTGCTCTGAGGCAACCGAGTGAGCACAGCACTTCCTCATTGGTGAGGACAGGGGTCAAAGGTCGGCTGATGGACGCCTCAGGGTCAGAGACGCTGTCTGCGCGATACGACGTTGCTAAACCCGTAGATGTGTCTTATGTAACCAGGAGAGAGGACTCCTGGGAAAGCACACCGCGTAAATCAAGCAACCAACAACGCCAAGGAGGTTGTGTTTTCACCTGTCGTCTGTTTATTGGCTGGTTTGTCAGCGGCGAGCCCATCAGACCCGGATAAAGACACGGATCTAGGAACTCTTTCTCATTTTCCCTGATGTTTTTGAGCGTTTTCCAACATTTTTGTCACTTTTTCAGGGAATAACTCTTTGATTGACTCTTTGTCACGTTCCTGGTTTTTATTGTTTCATTTCCGCTTTTATTTTGACACTATGCCTCTCCTCACACCTCAGTTTCTCCTGTGTTTTTGCCCCACTCTGTGGTTTTTTTGCCCTCGTTACCTCACCTGAACTCTTCCCTCTTCATTCACCTCACCTGCTCCTCGTCCTGTCGTTAATGTGTCTGTATATAGTCTTTGTCCTCCCTCTCGTCTTTGTCGGTTTGTTTCGTGACGTCCTCCAGATTCATTTGTTTGAGCTCTTCGTTGCTACTTTTTGTCTTTGCGACTCATTTTGTTTTTTTGCACTTTTTTTTTTTTTTAAATAAAGCTCGCTTTTTTCCTGCCTCCTGTGTGTGTGTGTCTGCATTTGTGTCCTAAAGCATAATCTCACATCACACTCTTGGTGGATTGGTGGTCAAACTTTTTAGGTTTTGGATTAGAAATTTTAAAAAGTTCAACTTATTTGTTCCTGTTGATGTAACTATCCCAACATACGGAGGACTGAAACTACCAAGAACATAAATAAATGAATAAACAGCTCGAAAGAAATAAGAATAAACAAAATGAACATTTAAATATGAGAGTAACTAAATAGTTAAAATAACACAAAGGTACATAAATACAGAGGCCAATTAAAGCTGATGTCGATCTAATTTTTAAACGGTGATAACCTGATTAAAAACCCATATCAAAACAATACATATAATATAATGTATGGAGGACTGAAACTGCCAAAATCAATATAAATATCAATTCATTTAACATCCTATAAATGTATCAATGCCCACTATATTTAAGTTTATATATTGAGCGCTTCATTTCTTTCGGTATTACTTCATTTATTTATTTATTTTAGGTTTTGGCAGTTTGGTACTTCCATACAACGCTGGTTATTGACTTACTCGTGCATATTATGGTTAAAAAACACTGTTGTGTATCGTTTTTTTGGCCACAATGGTGAACCTTTACATGAAAGACTTTTTATTTTGAGATTATCTAGTGATATTTACACAGTATACGGTATGAAAATGGCCTGTTTCATCTTATGACACTATTAGTTGATTTCAGAATGAGGCTTTTTTCAGGTCACTTGTGTTCGCCTGCCTCACAAACCTACATATGCAACCTCGCTGCCCCTCGTGCATCTGCTGCAGGCTGCGTCCGTTACACCCTGTCGGAAGCTTCGGCGGCGTGACTGCGCTCGTCAAACATCCCCACACATCAGCGTGACACGTTCCATCCACTGCCAATCTGCCAAGTCCAAACATATTGACACGAGGCCGCGGAAACGTCAGGCCGCCGCTACGTTTTCACCCAGAGCCGATTGTTGCATTTCCCCAACGTGACACCATCTCCTTCTGCCCCCATTTCTGAACGCCCTCGGGTTATCTAGGCACGTGAGGAAGTTGCCTAATCAGTGAGCAGGATGTGAAACGCTACTGTCTTCATCAGAGTCCTGCCTGTCTCTTCATTCTGGCTTTTGTAATGACTAATTGTGCAAGTGTCTGATGAAATACTCTGGTCTGTGTTTAGATTACATTTCGGCTTTGGTCTCTTTCCGCTGGAGATTAAAAGAGGAAGCGAGCCCCACAGCTTCCCTTTGGATACAAAGATAGGGGGGAGTTATAGGAAATTGAGAGTAAATGATTAAAATGGATTATAGCATTGCGCCTGATTGCCCGGACCAGACGTAGAAAAAAAACACTGCCACCATTTTTCCTCAGGGTATAGAAAGTGCGAGGGATGAGGTAGTGGATGGATCGGAAGTGATAAAGATTAAGCAAACACATTAGGAGGCAGATATCAAGGGCATTCGAGATAAAGCACGTCAGTAAACACAAGACGAGTCCGACCTATCCGGACGGTCAAACAAACCGAATGATGCTTTTGGCTCCTGAAAGCTCCAACAACAAGATGATTTGAGCTAATTCAAAAATTAGGTGACTGATTTCATTAAAAAAAAACATAAAAGTCATTCATAATCCCACTGCACTTCCCCCGTTAATTACACCACATTAATTTGTTTTTCCAAATCTAATCTACGCTATGCTGTTAACACCCAGGCAGCCAGTCAGGGACGAGTTGTCTCTTATCAGTCAATGCGTTAAAAAGAGTTAAAGGAGCATCGCACAAATGGCTGAAATCTGTTAAATTACACTGTTTGATAATTTGGGGGCAAAATGAAACAAAATACAATAAATTCCAAGCTGCTAAACTTTTAAATTACGTTGAAAAATGCCCAATTTATTTTATTTTAATGATTATGTTAAATGTTTTTAAGACCAACCGCGTGACTGCTCGCTGGGCTAATGCTAACTGCTAATGCTGCAGTTAGCCAAGCTACGCTAATCAGTCACATTTTCTCTTTACCGTGTTGTTAATTCTCCTTTGTTCAATATAAAAGTTAATTAAGCTAGTGAAATTAAGCTCTTGTATCTAAAAAGCTTGCTACCAGAGAGCTTGTAAAATGTGTTAGCTGCTCAGCGAGTAATACAACTTCTGTCTTGTTCGTGTCTGCAGGCCGTTGCTCCCTTCTTGAGAAGTTTATACTCTGGCAGAAGGAGGAAGTAAATCACATAGGGCTGCAACAAACCATCAATTAGAGTATCTATTAATCTGTCGATCATTTTCCTGATTAATTTAGTAGTTGTTTCATTCATAAAATGTCATAAAATGTTGCTAATTTTTTACAAATGCCAGTCCTCAAATGTTTTTATTGTTCACTTTAATGTCATAAAAGACTAAATAAACCAGAAAACATCATCAAACAATGACTCAAAATGATCAATCAATAGTTAATTTAATAGTTGACAACTAATCACTACAGCTTATAGGCTAAAAAAAAACCCTTTCTGTAGTTTGGGCCATCTGTCTCTCCGTCCCCTCAATGGGCAGCACTGTCAGAACAGCAGCAGTGCAAAATCTCAGGTCAAAGGTCACCAGAGTTGAATTTGGCGAGCCTCTGCTTGTAAATCATCCATTCGTCACCAGTCCACTGTTATGAACTGCATTTGCTCCAAGTTGTGGCAGCTTGAAGGCTTCTAAAGTCGCTCTTTTCTTGACTGAATGAACAGATCAAGAGGCCGTTACGTGGTCTCCTCAGACACGCATCACAGACGGTACTTATGAACATGTTGATCGCCTTCAAGGCCGCGCTGTCATTGCTTTGGTTTGTCTGGACTCAATACGCAGTTTGTGTTTTTCATTTTTCACGGTATTTTTCTCTCCGAGTCTAAATTTGAGGTTCTGCTGGAACTCGAGACATTTTTTATTTTTTTTTTATTCGGAGCCCACGCGATGTGTTTTGCAGAACCGGCCGATCAACATCTCATCCACTAAGCATCCGCTGGGCAGAACCGGCGCTCATAGAAGCGTGGAAGTCTTGAGTGGCTGTCGAAAAGCTGTAAAAAAAATAAATACAATTTTTTAAAAAAGGCAGCGCCGCGGCCAATTTTCCCCTCAGCGGACAAACTTGTTGACTGTCCACACGTCGTTCATGTCTCTCGGTTGCTTGATTTTAAAAGGAAATGAAACACTCAGTGACTGCTGGCCGTGACAAACGCTATGTTGCGACAGCATTTTTCAAAGATCGGACAAATCTAAACGCTCCTTTGTCTCAGTTTACAGCCGTCCAACCGCCGTCCTGCAACTGTAGCCCATCCAGGACTGCCCTCCCTCCCTCTGGATTCCCAGTGATTTACACCAAAAGCAATTACTGATATGTTAAACCACTTCAGTGTTGACCTACGCGAGGCAGAGTGACACGCGTCGACGCCTATGGTCCACACGGCCCCCAGCCGGCCATCCAGCTAGTCGGCGAGCCAGCCAGTGGGGTGGAAAGGATATAATCAAAGGAGGCCAGGAGGACGCTGACATCTGGGAGTCTTTGTGCTGTAGGCCTAATTAGATGCCAGGGTGAAGGGAGGAGGCGCGGTGGGATTGTGTGTGTGTGTGTGTGAGGTTGGTGTGGGTGCTGGAGAGGAGGGGAGGGTGGACTCTCTTTTTTAACATCTGCTCCAGGAACAAGGGAAGGACCCAGCTGAGGTCGCAGAGAACCCAGACAGCTCGCAAACTACGACGGGGATAATGCGAGGGGGATAACAGCTTAATGATAACACTTAAAACCCATTGAGAGATCGCTGCGCCCAAAACAGACTGCGAGCCTTTTCGTGGATAAACGGCGATAATAAGCCCAGATTGTCCATGAATATGGATCGTCATGGCTCGGATTTGATACTGTTCCTTTGTGAGCCGAGGGAGAATTAGGCAGCTGTGCACTTATTACAATCACCGACCCCATTACAGGCACGTTTATCTTAAAGGGCTCCGATAATAATCCCGTACATACAGTAAAGGTCTGCTGGAGGAAAACACTGTTGCTCCACCCTCTGGCTTTTGACTTTGGAAGTGTTGCGGGAGACCACACACTCGCAGCGAAGCGACAATACCGGCCTTTGTGCCCGATGCAGTCGACCCACACACGCGCGCGCCCTCGTTTCACACTGTGCAAAGAGTCGCCACGAGTAAGAAAAATCTTTGTCGTGAGAAGTTCAAACGCAGATATTAAGTGGGTGAAGTGGCGTGACCCTCTCATGAAACGAGACCTTTCACAGGAGAATAATCGCTGGGGAATGTGCAATAAAGACTTTTCCTGCGTTAGCTTGTTTTTCTCATTGTGAGCTGATTCAGTCACGGGTTGTACATTAACAGCCCGTTGTCGCTCCCAACAAGTCAAATGCGTCAGCCTGGTCAGTCCGATGCTGCAGGTACGCCTCCAGTGCTCCACCTGTCCAGTCGTAGAAGTATCTGTTGGATGATGTCATTCGATGGAGCGTTTGCATCCTGTTTGTGACGAGAGTCGAGAGTAATTCGTTTTTAAGTGATATCACATAAGTTAACATATGTAGCGTAATTAGCCTACGCTACAAGACTGAATGTTATTTCTTGTTTTGACAAAAAAAAAATTAGTCTTTTCCTGAACGTGACCAAGTCTTTTTTGATCCTTAACCTAACCGAGTAGTGTTGGACCCTAAACCAAACACAACCGCGATAGTTTGACGACGTTAATAGAAGTCCAAAAGTCATTTGTTATCACATGTTACGAGTCTGAATGTCATTATATTAACCTAAGTTATGATCTTTTCCTAAACCTAACCAAGTAGTTTGGGAGACTAAACCTAACCACAGAGTTTGTTTGACAACTTTAATCAGTCCAAAAGTCATATTTATATTTGGTACGAGACTGAATGTAGTTATTTTAGCATTCTTGTCCTAAACCTAGTAGTTTAGCATTTGACCAAGTAGTTTTGGAGCCTAAACCTCACCAGGTTTTTCTTGACAACATTGATAACGGTCCAAAAGTCATAATATGTAAACTGTTTGTCAGCTAGCTTTATTTTGAAATGGTAGGAATCGGATGTTAATGTTATCGCTTAAGAACGCAGAGCCTCTACTTTGAAAGTCTACCCAGATTGCTTATTACTTATTATTGCGGAGCCCTTCACGTGCACAGCCAATGCTAGAGGGGTAGGTATAGCATCATAGCTAGAAGCTAAAGGTCGCTGACCGAGCTGCCATATTTGACAAGTTTGGGAGTTAAGAGCCTGTAGAAATGAAACCTTCCAATTGATGACAGAGGAAAATAAAATGGAAGCAAATATTTAAATGGCCATCTGGAGGGGAAGAATGAAGGAGGCTTGAGAGCTTCCAGGGATTCCAGGCGTGCATTTTGCATGAGTTTCCAATTAGCGCTCACATCTATTACAACCCTTTTGAAAAAAACAGAGGTCTCCGAAAAGTAAAGCCTCTTGGCCAAATACTGACTCGGACCTCTATGATCAATACCCCCGCCGCTGCCCCAGAAAAAAAGAGCAGTGCCAGGAAGTGCCAGGGCCTGAAAATGGATGGTGAATGAGGGGAGGGGGTGGATTGGACATTGATTGGTGCACCCCCTCTGCCCTAGGAACCAATTCATTTTGTCTCCATGCCCTGTGCCTGCCTTGAATGAAGGGGGAGCCTGAAACGGGGTCAGCGCAGAGGCATCCCCCCGCGGTACGCAGCCCAGTTCTCTCTTTATTTCATCCCCTGAATGATGTCCGGGGAGAAGAATGAGCGACCGGGAAAAGATTATACGTTTGAGTCGCGCTTTTAATTCGCCTCGGGGGGAAGTGGGAGGGGACGGGGTTTTTTTTTTTTTTTTTAGAGGGGGGTGTGTGCTATTACTTTCCATTCATTGAGGAGAAAATTGAAGCATGCAAGTGTCTGATGTGGGGTTTAATGTGCAGAGAGAAAGAGAGAGAGGTCCATCTGTATTCGAGCAGCACAGATGGTCCATGCCGATCGGATGTTTTGAGTCCCTCTGCTGGCCGGCCCGTCTGGTCCTGCCTCTGCATGTGTCCCGGTACAGTTGGCACGAACCAACTGTAGCCTGGCACAGCCCAACGTGGAATTACTCCGTCTGAAACAATGAGCCATATTTTACACACTGGTGCTGTTGTTGTTTTTATGCTGTCGGCACACCGATCATTAGGCTTTTAAAGACGTGTAATTTACTGGATGTTTGCAGCGTGCGCTCATGGGTGCAGCCGTATCAGCGTTTCCACCGTGCTGGTAATCATAACAAGTGTAACTTTTTAAGTGTTTATCACACGGGTGTGAAAAGGAGAGGCGTAGCGTCGAGGCTAACAGGTCAATTTAACAGGCCCTTTAGAATTGACGCTGCCAGTAAGGGAGGATCCATATCAACGCTGTACTCTATATTGTACTTGCATAGGCTTTGGGTGTCTTTCAGGTATTTAAAGCAGATTGTTGGGAGGGTTTCCAGTGTCAACATGACCACAGCTTCAATATGATTGCAGCTGTTGCGAGGGTGGTTTCTAAATGCGTCAAGACAAACAGGTATCGCACTGACGTTTCTACATTTGTAAAAAAAAAGACGTTTTTAAGGAGGACTTCGGGGAATTTCCAGCCAGGTTTGTGGTGACGAACACTGGATATTATTTACAGGAAGTCGGGACGTCTCCAACCATCTTTGTGGTGACAGAACCGACGTCTTCGACCATTGTTGTGGTGATCAAACCAGTTGTTTTAAACAAGACGTTTGGGATAACTTCAACGGTTCCTGTGGTGACGAAACTGGAAGTTGGGAAATCTCCAGCCATGATTGTGGTGACAAAACCAGGTCTTTTCCAGACCCTAACCAACTGTTTTTTGTGCCTAAACTTAACCCAACCATAAGTACAACCATTGTGATGACATTAAAAGGTTGGACTCGGCTCTCATTTATATCCTGTCCAGAAAACGATGATCACAATTCCCCAGCCTCCAAATTAACGTCTTGAGATTGCTCCTTTTGTCGGACCTGTGGTCCGAAACTCAAAGGAAAACGGAGAACATCATGAAATAAAAGAATAAATCTGGCGCTGAATAAACGACTTTAATCTCCTGGAAGTTGACTTAGTGTCGCAATAAGACCACCGCGTTTCTGGCAACATGTCTGACGTGACTGAAGCCTTCTCTCATTTATTTAATTCGTTCTGAACAAAAGGAGCTCCTCATTATGATTTTACACTCGCGAAGCTGAGAGACGCGCTGTAGGACTGTGAGGCATTTTGTAAATCACTCTGCACTATGTGACACCTCGCTCTGCATTTTTAATCGTCTGTGCTTAGATCCACACCCCTCAGCAGATGCTCCAGTTCTGTCTTCCTAAACGCTCTCCACGTTGAGATTCTCCTTTTCTTTTTCTTTTTTTCACGGCGATGCGTTTGACACGACGTGCACGGGGCCCTCTCAGTCATGCTCGCCTCTTTGAAGAGTACATTATCAATATTTGACTTAGCCTACTTGTTCAACAAAGCCTGTCAAAACCTGACTGATGGGCCGTCCAATCAGCGCTCAAGAGGGGCCCCCCTGGCTGAGAAGACTGAAAAAGACCGGTTCTCAGATGTGATGCTACGCAAACACCTAAATTACTTCCGAAGCGAAATCGTGTCAAACGAGACAAAAGGGGGAAACAATCTGCTAAGAAGAAGATGTGTTTCGCAGACACTTTTAATGATAAAGACTCTGCCAGAACATGCCTGAGCAGCTTTAAATCTTGTTTAGTCAGCAGTGCTTAGCAGGCGATTTAATGTGGAGGGGGGTTGAAGGGGGAGGGTTGGAGGTCTAGTGGAAAAAAAAAAAAAAAACAATGAATACAATGTCGTCATCCTGTTCATGAGGGGAGTCCCTGCAATTCCCTTCAGCTTATCCCACCAGATGCGTCGGATACTTTAATATACATCCTGGAAAAAGACGAGCTTCCTGTCGAGGGACCTTCTCCCACCGCCGTCGCCGCCGCTGCTGCTGCTGCTGCTTCGGCCGACAGCGTGACTCCCTGCTGAACTCTCTCATGATAGCGCTTCAGGTAGAAAAAGTAAGCCAGAAACATATACCCCCAAGGCCCAAAGGGTGATGCAGCAAAGCCAAGAGAGGGCAGAGGGATTTTTTTCCAACCATTATCAAAATACACAACAGTGCCACCACCCCCCCCCTTCACCTCGGTATGTGAGCGTCATGTGGTGGGCAGCGTTTCATCAGCAGGCCGCTGACAGCTCGAGAAACAACAGTGTGTTTATCGCTCTGGATGTTTTCCCCCCGTGTGCAGAAAAAAGTCCAGCAGATATCAGCTTCCAGTTAATCGTTAACAGCGCTTTAAAAAACAAACAAACATGAAGTCTTTGCCGTGTGTCTGTTTTTTTTTCCCATGAGAGGTCAACAGGGTGCTTCAATCGTGCATTACAGCGTCTTGTCAAGCTAATCAGCTAACATGAAAGGGCTACGTACACCACGCAACATGTCACCTTGCTAATTTAATTTAGCTTCTTTATAAATTGTGGTTTCAGCATCTTTTTATAGTTGTTACTTGTGATTTACAGAAGCTCATATGTGAGGAGACAGCTAGGTAAGTTAGCATTAATTTATACCATTTTCTTTTATTAATTCCTGTTGTTGTAATAAATTAAATTAGGGTTGGGGTGTTCGACAAATAGCTAGCTAACGATTGAGCTACATTTTCCATTTGTCTTTCCAGTATCATACTGTCATTTTAAAGCTACTAGCTAATAAGCTGCTACGCCTTTTAGTGAGTGAAGAATGATCTAAGATAGCGCGCTAACATACATTCAGATCTATTTCAAAGTCTCTTCTCAGTACATTTGCATTATCTTGAAATAATTTAAACTAGCTGATCAGAAGTGCTGCATCTTCTGGAGTGACAGCAGACAAACAGGAAACTAACTAGTAGATTAGCACTGATTAAATTGAGCTCTGCTGCTACTAGCTAACAAGCTAAGCGGCGACATCTTTAAGGGTGAGAGTAGCTTCGGGGTAGCTAGCCAACATTAATTTAGCTAATTTTCAAAGTCATTTCTAAGAGGCCTTTATTTTTCCGTGAAACTAGAAATAAAGTGGCTACATCTTTTAGGAGAGTTAGCTATGAATCAACTAGCGACTCTTTTCACTTAGGTTAGCATTTTGTAAGTTTTGAAATTTCTGCAACTAGCTAACTAGTTATGTGACGCCTCCAAAGCTTTACATGCCATGTTTGCACAATTTTGCATTGTTTACCTCCTCTCTCGTCACGCCGTGCACCAAATCCTGCTAACTGTTCCCAGACTATGACTGGAGGTGAAACTGTTCAGCCTCCCATAATGTCTGCAGACAAACAAAGTCAGGAATCCTAAAACTTACTCTGCGCCGGCCGGATCCTCTCCACTCAACAGGTCTCTATCCAGCTCTGCAGTTCCCAGACTCTCGGGGGTGTTTTGGTTGGGAAGACAACCTGATGATGTGGAATTTCCTTTGATGGCAGCTGAAAACATGCTGTCGTAAATTCCCCTGGAAGTGTTGCAGGGCTGGTGGTGGTGGGTGGAGGAGGTGGGGGAAGCCACTGACAAACACACACTCTTTAAAAAACACACTATCTGTGCTGGCAGCGCTGGAAGTCTGCAGCAACACCCAGTGAGGCTTGTAAATAGACGG
>OMLP01031961.1:1606-12903 GCA_900302685.1 Spondyliosoma cantharus | reverse complement strand
AGAGAGAGAGAGAACCTGGGAACAGGAGAGGAGAGCTCGGCTCAGGTTGCGTTCAACAAAGAGTTTGTCTGAGAGAGAGAGAGGGGAGAGAGGGAGGACGACTGACGAGATGGAGAGAGAGTGAAAGGTAGAGAAGAAGAGAGGGAAGGAATGTGTGAGGGAAAGCAGCTGAAGAAGGAGAGATAATAAAGGACGCAGGAGACACTTGGAGGAAGGACAAGGTGAAGAGTGACAGTTGGAGTAATCTGAGAGAGGAGACGTACGAGAAGCGACCACAGAACCTGCTGGTGTCACGTTTCTGCTGAGCAGGTATCCTGATTTTCATGTTGTGTGTGTTTGCATGTTTGTATGCAGGCAAAACAGAAGAAGCCTACTCATCCTCCTCGTTACTGCTGCTACACGTCTGTCCTGCATGTGTGTGTGTCCCTGACCTGTTCACAGGTGTGTGTGTGTGTGTGTGTGTGTGTGTGTGTGTGTGTGTGTGTGTGTGTGTGTGTGTTCCTGACCTGTTCACCTGTTTGTTTAAAGTTCCAGGTTAGACTTGAGTTTATGATGAGAAGTCTTGATGAGAATAGAAGTACAGAGTGTTGAAGTGTGTTTACGTGCGTCACACTGATGAGAAAGACGTGTTTTTCCTCCTTGCTGGTGTAAAAGTGCCAGTCGTGTGTTCTCTACAGTAAATGTGTGTCATGGTCGTGTCTGCTGAATAACAGACCTGACCTCGCTTTGCCTTCGCTCTCTGCCAACAGCAAATGTATCCTAATTAACCTCTGTGTGTGTGTGTGTGTGTGTTTGCTGCAGGACAACCTCAGTGTGTTTCTGCGTGGCTGTGAGGAGTTGGGCCTGAAGGGCTCGCAGCTGTTTGACCCTGGAGACCTGCAGGACACGTCGACACGCTCCACCGCCAAGTAAGTGTCACAGCGTCAGTGTCACCTGACTGCTCAGTGGACGAGTGTGTGTTTGCGTACATCTTTGTATCTATTTCAGTTATTAATGTATTTGTTGGCACATCTCAGTACTTCCACCAGACTCTCTGGTTGTCGTTGAGTTGATAACTGTTGGTGACTTGAAGTCATCCTGTCACAGAGTCGACTGTGAGGCTGTTTGGATGAAATGGACGATCCTTCAGGTTTAGATGCAGGAATCTCTTCAGACATTCTCACTGTTCACTGTTTGTTCCTGTATCGTCTCTACAGTCAGAACAGTGCTTCATGCTGCCTTCTCTCCAGATCTCAGATGTTCAGGAGATGATCTGAAGGAGACTTTATGTAGTTGAGTAAATATGTGATGTGTGTGTTTCTTACTTCTTACTGAGCTTTTAGAGTTTCAGGACCAGTAAATGATGGATTCATTCTCAACAGAGGAACACAAGTGAACGTCTGAAGCACAGTGATAGAAGCACTTAAACTAAGCTCAGGTTGTTGGAAAATGCCTTCTTACTTTGATGAAGTGTGGTGGGAACAATACATAACGGTTGATTTCACAGTAATATATATGAGCAAACAGCAGTAATGCCTCATTCATGGTGATGATAACCAGTTTACTACCAGTCGACTGTCGTATCTCAAGGTCCACTGACAGAAGATGATGTTTTCTCAGCAGTCATGGATTGTAGGTGGACAAAATAGTGTCCAACCAATAAATCCATCAGCCAATAACATGGACAGATATTGGCCTTCACAGATATATCAGCATCTGTCTCTAGGCTGCAGAAAGCCCGGTGCTCCGGACAGAACCATTTCACCTCGAGGTCCAATAGCTGCTCTGGAGCTTGTTTGCATAATTTGTACATTTCAATTTTATAAAAATGTTTGTGTTTTATTGAGTGGATGGACATGATGCTGATAATGAGCACTTCAACTGTGTGTTAGTAGATGATCTGTCTGCAGCACCGAGCTCCTCTGTGTCACTCTGTGCATCAGACAATCGTCCAGTTCACTGCCAACATTAATAAAGTGACTGAGAGTCAATCAGTGTCAGCGGAGCAACCAGAGACACAACTGCCTCTGTCCAAACACCACACAGGAGTTTACATCAGCCGCCTGTCTGCCTGCCTGCCTGCCTGTCTGTCTGCCTGCCTGCCTGCCTGTCTGTCTGCCTGTCTGTCTGTCCTCGTGGAGAGAGAGGGACAGTATGAATCTTAGTTGGTCTCAGGAGGAGCTGCTTGACTGGTTTCTGTCAGGACACGGGATTCTTTGAAAGCACTGAGGTGTGTGTATGTGTGTGTGTGTGTGTGTGTGTGTGTGTGTGTGTGTGTATTTTTGTACAATAATGTCTAAGTGGTCTTTGTTTCCGAGCATGTGTGCGTTTACAGAGCAGACATTCAGAGTTCAGCTCCAGTGTTTTGGGGCACTGGTGTATTTTTCAGTGATCTGTCATTTCTATTTCTTCAGTAATAATAATAATATAATGTTATTTATCTCCTTTGCTCAAATATTTTGCTGTCAAACTTTGCTTGACATTAACTGGTGCCAGTAAGAACTGGATGTGACATTTAGGTGTGTAGTTATTTGCTGTTGATGGATTTTCCTGCTGCGTGTCATAAACCAGAATAACGCTGCAGCCTGTCACTTTCCAAACTATCAAGTTGAACACATTAGAAGAAATGTGTCATTGGTTCCAATGAACTCAGATTCAACCACATCCAGCCTTAAAACACATCGTCTGGAGTCACAGGATGTCTCTCCTCAGCCTCCTCTGTGAGGAACAGGGTGAGATGTGAGTCTGTCCTGACGGAGCTGGACGTCAGTGACCTGCTGAGGATTATTTATCAGTATCATTCATCATGATTCATATTCTTTAGGTGCTTTCAAAGTACTGAGGTAGATAGGGTATCCGGACATAACCAAAAAGCATTACGATATTATTTTAAAGCCATGTCGCCCAGTGACTTTGTGTCTGCTGTTGTTGGGCAGCTTCTTAACTTCCCTCTGCAGTTTGGGTTTTGTTTCAGTCCAACCTGCTTCTTGCTTCAGTAAATGATGCAGTGCAGAATCCTCTATGACTGTATTTTGTTCATGTGCTGTGCCCCCGCTGCCTCTCCTGAGTTACAAGCTAACATTATAAAGCAGTGAACGGACAGAGGTGCATTTTGGGAACGCTTGATTATACCATAGATTGTAATGATAGTATATTTCCTCCAGTCAAACAGAAGTTCAAAGTACAAAGTGATAATGCCAGAAGAAAAACAGAGGAACCCAACCAGAGCTTCAGCTCAGCTGTAGTGGATCGTCTTCATGCTGAATGCTTCTGAATATGTTTGCTCCAGAGGGATCAGCAGGAATATTTGGGCCATCAGAATTGGCAAAACGTCTGAAGGAGACAGTGGTGTCATTGTTTCAGTGGCCCTGAGCTATTTCCAGTGGTTATGTAACCCTCTGTCGTACAGGATGCTATTTCCTCGCAGCTTGTACCAGTGACAGGAAGCAGTTTGGGTTGTTCTCCGCTCGAGTCTCTGGACAGGTGTTTACTCATCCAGGAAACAGCTTTGGACATGCAGGCATGAAGACAGGCAGGTTCAGGTACGCTGTGAGCTCAGACCTGAGGTATGTGCTGTTCCTCCATGTGCTGATGGAAACAGATTGATCTTCGAGAGAGGTGACAGTTTCCAGCAGAGTTGAGGAGAGAAGCTGCGTTTGGTTGACTTCATCACTATTTATTCAGATAATGCAATAATATTGTCTTGGAGTTCATTTTTCCATTGATCAAACTTGCTGGATGTGACATTTCTGCTTAGTTTTTCTAAATTCACAGGCATTAAATCAAATGTAGACACAGTAATAAAAAAACAAACATAAATCACAAGTTCATCAATCACTTTTTTTCATTCTGAAAAGGTAACAATTGGCATAAAGTCATGGAAACTCTGAGAGAGCGAGAGACAAAAGAAAAGGTGGAACCTGCCCCTCGATGTGATCTCATACCTCTGGAATCTGTTGTTTGTCCTCCAGCTTTACTTCTTCAAGGTGAAAGCAGAGAAATGAACCTGCGTCTGTGTTTATGTAGTCAGCCGACAGACAGCGAGGATGATGAGGATGATGAGGAGAGAAGGGGATTTACACATCGTTCCCTGCAGCTACTTTCACCTCGCTCTTCTTCTCCTCTTTCATTCCTCTCTCTGTCGGGTCACTGCTGTCATGGAAAACTCCTGCAACTGCAATTTGGGTGTTACAGGTGTGATGAGTGAGGCGGCTCTGGTACCTCCGGCTGTGGAAACTCCTTCGATGCAGACGTTGTATTGTACTGGTGCTATGTTCCATATTGGGCAAGACGTTTCCAATACAAGTTGATTCATTATATCTAAGATGATCTGTTTTCTGAGATGTCTTTACTTGGATCCCCATTAGATACAGCACAGTATGTATAAAGGACAGTTGCCCACAGAGGAAGGTCTCACAGGTCAGGTTATGTGAAGTTTGGAAACAGAAGTAAGAAGTCATTAAACTGCAATCTGTGATTTGTCTGAAACTTTTCAGACTGCAGATTGCAGATGCTTTCAGCAGGATCACCATCTAAAGCCACTTATTTCTTACATGGGAACCTCTTCTGTGTTCAGCTGGAGATAATTGTCGTTCTCTATGAGCGCTCTGTTGTCTATCCATGTAATTGTGATTCATAATGAGAGGTAATGAGAGAAACATACTTAAAGCTTCATGTTTTGCTGCTGCAGCTCTGCAGCCAGCCACCTCACAGCTAGTGAAGAGAAACCACATCCCTCCCGTCCTGGCTTCTCTCCACGGGCTCTTTTCTGAACCAGCAGACATTTTGAGAAGTATTTCCTCTCCTGCAGGGCTGGTTTGTGGGATATCACTTGGTTATACTGCTGAGCATTTAACCTAATGAGCCTGAGAATAGAATCCGATCCGGGCCGGAGCTTGAGGATGACCAGGCTTCTGTGTTCGGGTGCTTTGACTCAGCACAGCGCTGACCTGCCGGAGTCCTTCTGCCAAAAGCCACTTTTTAAACTTTTCTTGTATTTGTATTGTATGTATTCTACTTTTTGTGACTATTTGTGTGAAACTGTTTTCCAATGTGGAGGAGAGACATGTTTCTGACCTTTGCTCAGGCTGAAAAGATCCTCTGTGCTTAACTTTCACAGTTGAGGAGAATAAAGATGAGTTAAGAGAAATCCAGGTCGTTTGTCTTTGTGCTCCTGTGTGTCAGAGAGCAGCACCACAGAAGTAGACTCTCTCTCTCTCTCTCTCTCTCTCTCTCTCTCTCTCTCTCTCTCTCTCTCTCTCTCTCACATGTGTGCATTGGGGTCAGTTTTACAACCGGTTCGTTCCACTTCCCATTTATAGCTTCAAGTGGTGATCCGCAAGATCCGCATCTTTTCATTTTGGCAGCATCTGTGGCGCTAAGTGGCCTCTGCTGTGGTGTTTCTGCACTGCACCTCCCAGAGATCACTTGGCAGTCACACCATGTAGCCCCCCGTCACATCCATCCTCTGACTTTCTGATGAAGAAAGTCTTT
This sequence comes from Spondyliosoma cantharus, assembly GCA_900302685.1. NCBI lineage: Eukaryota > Metazoa > Chordata > Actinopteri > Spariformes > Sparidae > Spondyliosoma > Spondyliosoma cantharus. The sequence continues at coordinate 7,431 of OMLP01031961.1, read as the reverse complement.
GTGGATGATGAATGGCAGATCTAGAAAGACTCTTTGGCTCTCTGGTCCAGAGGAACTAACACAGATATTCAGTCGTGGAGTTTATATTTGCATAGCTGAATTCAGGCTGCAGCTGCTGAAATATTAAAAATCACCAAACAACAAACTGGATCTACAGATTCGATGCTTTTAGTTCTTCCTGCGTGGGCGACTACTGCAGATCCCTCTATATGTTGAGTAAGTTTTTGTTTTCGCTGCATGGATAAGTGGGAGTTTGATGGTTTGAAAGGTGTCTGCTGCTTTTTATATGTGAAATATTTCATTGAATGACTCCAGGAGGCTCACTCCCTCTCTCTCTCTCTGTCATCCTCCCAGGGGAAGCGACTGCAGCCGAAAACTCAAGAATGTAAGTGATACTTCTGTCTTACAGTGGGATCATTTGTTTGTGTGCTAAATGTATGTTTGGATGGAAACTGTCATTGTGGTGCAGTGTTTGTGGTTGTCACTCTCTCTAACCCTGTCAGTCTGCTCTTTACTCTGTGAGGTTATCATGGCTTTACATTTTCTATCCTCTCTAGTCTTCTCCTCCAAATCTTTTAATTTCACCTACTCCTCCTGCCTTCGGTCTAAATTCTACATTTGAGCTCCACGTACTCAGCTGATCGTGTGTCCTTCACTGTCCGTCTTCCTGCAGAACAAATCACATCGTGTATGTAGAGTTTCTAACTTGCAGGTAGAAAACCTGTGCATCACACACAAGCTTCAATATTACTTCACTGTCTGTTTTCAAGTTGTCATTTCAAAGTGCATGTCTGATGCCTTCACACCTCATTAATAACAACACTCAGGTTGGATTCAGACCCTGGGCCACTGCTGCGAGGACACAGCCTCTGTACATGTGTAGCCGCTCTACCAAGAGACCGACTCCCCAGCTAGATATCTTTAAGCACTGCAGCAACGGCTTAAAATGACCACAGACAACCGGTTTCACAATGCAAATCAGCTGCCAGGTTTCTAAGCAGAGGTGACTGTTAGTTACTGAAGCTCTTGTAATATCACACAGACTCAACCTACAGAACAGTCTGTACATCACTTTGTTCTGCTCTTTATAATTTTATTCATTTCGTTTGGGCTTTAATTCTTTTCAGTTATTCTGCCTGGTCAGTTTTTGTCCTGTCACTTTTTACAGTGTGTCTTTTTGTTCCTGTCTATCTCAACCCCTCTTCTGTTATTCTAACGATGCTGCTTTAAGAAGTGGAGCACATACAGCTAGCCCTGCCCACTCTGCAGTCAGAGCCCTCTCTCCTCTCTGTCTCTCTGTGATGCTGCTGTACCGGTGGATGTGTCGAGCTGCAGAGCCGGCCTGGGCTGCTAGCTCATTTAGCTGACTGCACACAGGGACTCTCAGCCACATTCGCAGTAACAGCAATCAGCCCACGAGTCCCAGCAGCCAGCGCTTTAGCCAGGACCTGCTACTCCGATATGCTTCATTATGGATCTGTCCTGCAGACTGAGGATTGAGGACTAGGACTTGAGAGCAGCTGTTTCTGCAGCACATCACATGTTGAGAGGTGAAGGAGCACACTGGGAAGATTCTGCTGATGCGGTGATAAAGGTGTTTAGCAAACAGATTGGATGTTGAAGTAAGAAGCGGGCACTGCATGCAGAGGTGCAACACTGCTGCAGTCACGAGATGGTTGTTAGCAGGTGAGAACAAAAAGGCCTGATTGTGATGAGTAGTTCAGGGAATCTGCATCGTTGTGAGCCACTACAGGTCTGCTGGTTGTGTGAATGCTTGGCCTCTTGTGTGTGTGCTGACATTGTAGGTACGGTTTTGGGTTTACATCACTTTAGTGTGTGTGCACATGAAACAAAGAGATTAGGTGTTTCAGTGGAACCTCTTTAACAGGTCTTTCCACATCTGCTGATCACACAGCTGCTGCTGTTTATATTCCTGTCAGAGCGGTCGTGTTTTATTTGAACTGCTGCTCCGTGCTCGTGTCCAAGTTTCAGTTTTTGTACGGGTGTTTGTTGTAGGTTTAGGGTTGCGTGTCTGAATCATGGAGGCGCAGCAGTGTCATGTTTCCCATTGTGTGCAGTTTGGATCAATACGAATGTGTTTAAAGCAAACTAATAAGCAAGTGAAACACATTTGGTGCTGCTGACCCACTTCTAATGGGAGCTGGCACAGATGTTGTCATTACACTGATGACACAAATGCAATATATCTGCTGGTCAACGAAGCGTCACCACAGCCAGCGCAGTATTGCTTCAGCACAGCAGCTGTACATCAGTGACTTCTGTGCAGAACAAAATAAATCAACAGATGAAATGTTCTCCTGTTCACCAGTTGTCCTGATCTGGTGCATCAGCTTAGAAAGGCCAGTTAAAACAAGAAGGTTTCCCTCGATGGGTCTGCTCAGTGTCACACAGAAAAGACTGTTCTTCTTCTCATCAGCACGCCAGTTTGTCTTTGCTCTTCCTCCAAGTGTGTTTGACCGTCTGACGCTGTTGACACTGACAGTATGACTGAAATAAACACATTAAGCCACGCTGAGCTCTCTTATCAAAGCAGTCCCTGTGGAGTGCCGGTTGACATGGACACAGTAAATATAGCTGGGAACACTTAGCCCACAGTGCTAAAGGTGCAGCTCTGTGTGATCTCCCTGTGGCTGCAGATCTGCAGCAGATCTCTATATTCTGCATTTTAGGCTTTTAGCTGACTCCAAAGGGAGTTACTCTGAATGCAGCAATCTTGAATTTCACAGTCACATTCAGCATTACTTCAGGACATTTGGTTACAAGCAGGAGCAAGAAGTACGTCCTCCTTCAGCTCCTGATTCTACAAGGTTACTGTGATGAGATTGATTTGGTAATTTATGCACTCACAGCTAAGCTAGCTAACAGGCAAATATAAATCACCGTGGCCCCGGAGGGATGCTGTGTTTTAGCAGGAGCAGTGCCTGTGAATGGTTTCAGGGTCAGAACAAGGGCTCAGTCTTGTCGTGTTTGTGCAGGACACATTAGCTAACATGTAACTTCTCAGGAAGCAGCTCGTGCTTCTTTGTGGGGAGAAAAGTGAAAGGAACAGAGTAGAGATTGTTTTCAAGGGCCTTCCTTCAATACAGCCGTGAGCTGACAAAATCTGACCTGAAGTCCTTATTCCAAAAAACTGTGACGCTGTTTAAACATAATGCCACAGACTGTGATAGTCTGCTTATCTTTATTAACATAAATTACATTGAAAACAGTACAAAGACAATATATTTAATGTTTAACTCATCAACTCACTTGTTGAAATGTTTAGCCAGCATCAAATTCAAAAAAGGTTGTGACAGAGACAACAAGACTCGGGTACCAGGCGATCGTATCAGGGTTGGGTATGAACGAACCATCCTTGAAAGCCACTTTCACACTTTGTGAAACACACGATTGTATAAAGGATGTCACCACATGAGCTCGGGACAAAGCTGTCATCACCGGAGACGTACGCAGCGTCCAGGCCTCTTTGAGCTGTGGTTGTGTGTGGACGACAGGTCTTGGCCTGCATTGTTACGTGTTCATTCTGTTCGTCTACTGCAATGAATTGCACCATTTTCCTGTAGAAGAAAACATTCAATTACCCTGATGTTGTGCAATTCCTCTCAGTTTGTGGCAATGGTTGGTTTGCAAGAATCAACTGAAGCGTCAAACAGACTGGCTCAGCGTACCTTGAATGACATGTTTTGTCTCGACAGTCTCATGGACAGGATGTTGATCCAAGCTGTCATTAATATTACGTCTGAAGCCTTAACGGGATGTAATATAGCATCGGTTCTGAACGATATGTAACACAGCCACAGGTAAAAAAGGTTGTTCAGTTGTAGAGACCTTCCTCCGACTGCTGTGGTGTCACTGTGACCTCTCTACAGATCCATGCTTTGCTTTGACTGAAGTCTTCTTCACAAAGCATCGTCTCATTCAGTCATGACGTCCGACTGTATTTTGTCTCTCCTTTAGGTTCTAATCACCATCTACTGGCTGGGTCGTGCTGCCAACGGCTGTACCTCCTACAACGGGCCCACGCTGGACCTGAAAGAGTTTGAGGGTCTGCTGTCACAGATGCGAAAGGTTTGCTAAGTCGTTCATATTTAGTAATGTCCAGGGCTGAAAACATCCCGAAGAGCTTAACGTAGAGTTCAGTTGTGTTATAAACCTCCTCACAGCCACAGCTGGTGAAATACATTATGAGAGTTAGTAGACAGAAGCAGAACTCTCCTGAAATGATCCTGGACCTGTTGTGTTCAGATGCACTGAATCAATGTGATGACTGTACACAGAGTCATCTCAGGCAGGTGAACTCCCCACCAGGTCCAGGGAGGAGCTCTTGTGTCAGTCATTGACCCGAGTCCACCCCTAAACTGACCCGAAGGGACAGACAGAACTTTATCAAGACACACGCAGTCTATGACAACCATGATGTCACCCCCCAGCCATTTATTCCACTGTGTGACGTCCCTTTGCTCTTCTATAAAACTGAGGAATCACTGCCAGCTCAGCAGGATCACTTTCCCAGATGTTCACACGTCACAGCTGACCAAAACAAAGCCACGTCTCTATGAAACAAAGAGGAGATTAGTGATGAAATGAGATTTGAGTATGCAGGACCTGCACTTTCCAGGTGGCTTGTGAAATAATGGAATGGGAGTTGGATATTAAAAAATGCTGATTAAAACGTAAGAAGCAGGTGGATGTGTGTGTGTCTGCTCTCCTGCTGTAAGCAGCTCAGGATGAGTTCACTTCAAATGGTGATTATAAAACTCTATAAAGTCAAGGACCTTTAGGCTGATCACAAATACACCGCGGATGCTCCTTTGATAAGATATTTGCTATATATCCTCTTATCAAAGCACTGAGTTAAAGGGCCAGGTCATCAAAATGATGATCTCACTCCGTCTGTCGGTGTCCAGCTGTCGGATAGTTTGGGTTTTATTTGCCCAGGTTGGGAGAACTCCATCTCTTAGTGTTCCTGGTCAAATAAAACTCAAAATCTGCTTTGTTTTTGTGTAGCTGGAGTGAAAAAACCCTTCAACTAGAACAATATGGTCAAAGTTGGGATAAAAATCTGGCAGTCGTGAAATAAAAACTGACCTAAGATTAAAATGTAAAATAAATATTTCCACCATCATCGACCAAAGTGTGAAGCAGAACTGTATGGCAGCAAAGTCCAGATGAAAACAACATATTTTGTCAGAGGAGTTGCACAACAGACGGTCAAGAGGTCAGGAAAAGGAAGTGTTTCAGTAGACAGGAAAGGCTTTTCTCCACCTTCCATTAGCTACATGTTCTAAGTGCAGACACACAGGGAGGGTGAAGACGGAGTGATTACACTTCCAGTCGGATGTTGTAGAGAACAGGAGGGAAACGTTCCTCACATGTTTGACCCTAACATGAGTTTTATTAGTGTACTCTGCAGGAAATCTTCTGTGTCTTTCTTTTCCCACAATAATTTGTGCATTTCACATCACCGGTGCATCTGTGCACCGTGTTCAGGAGGCGGAGGAGGCAGAGAGCCCGAAACGCAGCATCCGAGACAGCGGCTACATCGACTGCTGGGACTCTGAGCGCAGCGACTCTCTCTCCCCGCCACGCCACGGCCGCGAGGACTCCTTCGACAGTCTGGACTCCTTCGGCTCACGCTCACGACAGACCCCGTCGCCGGACGTCCCAGTCGCCCGCGGCAGCAGCGATGGTAGGAGATGGTGTTGCCTTCACACACCTGGCAGCCTCAAGTTCACACACAACACCACCAGTGTAGTTCAGATTGATCGAGAATCATGTGGTGAGAATGACGACCCTTTAAAGAT
>OMLP01031959.1:44148-55270 GCA_900302685.1 Spondyliosoma cantharus | reverse complement strand
ACAAAGAGCGACTTTCACGGATCTCTTTTCATCTTTTATTTCAGTCAGACGTGAGCCAGCAGCGCTAGTTTATCATGACGCATCACTTTTTTTTTTAAAGCGAATGCGAACGTGAGTGGCTACTTTCAGAGCCCCCCCCCTTTTGATTGAATTTCGGATGATTGTTGTCGTTTGTTGCCATTGATTATTGATTCTTTCTGTATCTAATGTAACCGTTTGTTTGATCGGGTTGTTGCTGTTTCTGGTGGGATATTGTTGGCGAGTGTGCGCCAAAGGTGAGCCCTTTCTTCTTTTCTTTTTTTTTTTTTAAACAAAGGTGCCCAAAAAACTGAAATGTGACCCTGTAGTAAGCTGACCTGAAGGCAATAAATCCCCCAGTTTAATGCATGACTGTTTCCTTTCGTACATATGTGGAGAGGTGGGGGATGGAGCAGTTTTTGTGGAGACTGGGGTGGGGGTGCGTTTTGGTGTTGCCATATGCAGCTCCGGCGCTGGCGCAGACCTCACCTTGTGATTTGTGAACTTTGTGTCTTTGGTTGTTTTTTTTTCTTGAAGGGGCGCTTTGTAGAGCCGCAGTGCACTCTGATGTCTATCTGTTGTGACTTTTTGTTTGGGGACCGATCAAAGATTATAGCTGTGCCACACAGGGCCCGTGGAGCGAATGTTTAGTCTGACCTCGTGTCATGTACCCCTCCAAAGGTGATCACACACAGGTCATGCGCCGTCAAGTGGTAAACTGGAGCGTTGCCTGCATATTTTTCCCCCCCTTCACAACCGACAATATTAGAAGATCAGAAGTTGAATGATCCTTAGTAACTCGTGGTGTGTGTGTGTGTATCGATGTAACTGTATTAAGAAGCACCAGTGTTGTGCGTAAACGCGGGTGGCAGGATCTTGCCTACATGCTAGATTTGTTGGTAATGTAGTTTGGAACTTTTTTTTTTTTTTTTTTTTTTGTGACACCGCTTCAATGCCTCCTGGTGAGCAATTAACAAGTCCAACAGTTTCCTCGGGCAAATGCAAACAGGTGGTCTACCCCCTTTCTGTGAGGCATTAGCATTTAACAATACACCCAGTTGTGAAATGGCCTCTTGGTTAGCAGACAAATTAAAATGCACACAGGAGCACTTATCAGGCTTTCACAGGCTGTGAAAATGCTTGAAGGTAATCAACATTGGATTGCCCCTTCTTTCTTTTTTTCTTTTTGCCCATTCAGCCCATGCTTGCATACTTAATGTAGTTCTATAGAGACTTTCATTGCTTATTTTGGAACCTTTTTGTTTTTTTTTACTGGATTTTACCTTTGCTCAACATGTGGTGGAAACGATCTGCTTTTTTTCTTCTTTTTTTTTTAGCAAGAGCATGGTGGCATATTTCTGAAACACAAGTAATCTAATGCCCATGACTCTTTGTCTTTTTCTGGACATTTGTTCTGGGTAATGTCAAAGGTAGATGATTGCCCTCTGCTGGCCCTGTGGACAACAGCCAAATTCAGAGTCCTCAACAGCCGAGTGCAGTGACCAACAGGGAGAGGACAACAAGAGGGGAGCAAGATTTTTTCCGATGAACGCGACAAACAAAAGCCTCAGAGGTTGCCAGTAAATTCAAATCAAAGCAGTCGCAGAAGTGAAAACAGTTATTACAGAGTCAAAATGTATGGAAGCATATGCAAAGAGGTGCTGTGTAGTTTTGAAGAACAAATTCAAACTCAAAATTTTAATGGTAACAAACTCATGAATATTTATTTTTTAACCTAATAAAAAAGGAAAATATGGTCCCCGGTGTTTTTAAGGTCGTTTGAAGAAAACATGTTTTTTTTATTTAGTTTGTTTTAGGCATATAAAATCATCCAATTCTCTTCTGATTTCCAATTTCTTCCCCAAAACTACATGGTGCACTTTTTTCTTTTTTTTTACGGTTGTTGTCACAATCAGTGTACAATAGTCTCGTTCTTTGTTGCCACAATTTAACATTTCTTGAAATATGACCAGTAAAAAAATGTTCTTAATTTGCAAGTCTATTAAAGTATTATCATAGAAATGTATTTATCACAGATATTGCTATGATTTTGTACAAAGAGCATTACATTAAACCCTGTATCCTCTCATTTTAGGGATTCTTCGCGATGATCAAGCGGAGGAGGCTGGAAATGAAGTGAAGAGGTTTCGAATGGACGAGACCAAGATCTGCAGCAAGTGCTGTGCCGAGTTCTTTGATGAAGCAGAGTTTCTTGAGCATGAGAAAAATTGCACTAAAAGTCAAAAAGTGGTCATCATGAAAGAAGGAGATGGCAACGAAGTGCCTGAGGAATATTCACAAGGCTCTCCTGATGGCCTCATGAGTGACCACGATGACAGCCAGTCCAGCAGTCATTCGCTATCAAACGTCAATGCAGAGGAAGACTCCAGCATGAACACGGAAGACATGGGCCAACATGATCAGGATGAGAGCCCTGAGATGACTTTTCATGCCTTATCCAAACTCCAAGATTCAAACGTCACACTTGAAGCCATGGCAGACACTAAAGTGGCTGTCTCCCAGCATTCTTCAAATAATAAATCTCTGACCTCATCACAGGAAACCATGCTGGCCATCCCAATGATCTTGGAACAGTTGGTGTGCCTCCAGCAACAGCAACTACAGCAAATCCAGCTCACAGAACAGATCAGAATCCAAGTAGCCATGATGACTCCACAGGGTCTCCAGTCATCGGTAGGGGCTGTAATGGACCCTCTGAAAGCTCTTGGTGCGCATCTCTCTCAACAGCTGTCTGCAGCAGCAGCGCTGATTGGAAAAAGGACCGGCAGTGAAAACCTTTCTATAGAGACGATGAAGCAAGGTAAACTACCTCTCCCCAGTGGCGTCCCTGCGTCTCTACCTGGAGGACTGGGTTCAATTACTTCTAAAAATGACATTTTGAAGGGTATTCCGGATCTGGCCAGCCGTTTACCAGCACTCCTGCCACAGTCACCAGGCATCATGGGTTTCCCTGGCACGTTCAATGGTATCCAAGCAGGGATTGAGTCCTCTAAAAAAGTGAAGTCGAAGATGCTGTCTCTCCCACCAGAGCCAAAGAATGGGGACTCATTGTACAAGCACAAGTGTAAGTACTGCGGAAAGACCTTTGGCAATGACAGTGCTCTCCAGATTCACTTGCGTTCTCACACCGGCGAGAGGCCCTTCAAATGTAACATTTGTGGAAATCGCTTCACAACCAAAGGAAACCTCAAAGTGCATTTCCAGAGGCATAGAGACAAGTACCCTAACATCACCATGAACCCACATCCTGTGCCAGAGCACCTTGACAATATTCCCACCAGCAGCGGCATTCCCTTCGGCATGTCTGTGCCCTTTGACGAGTCAAATATGACTGAAATTAAGCCATTGTTGAGTCATCCTGCTGCTGGGTTCCACCCATCATCCATGCCAGGTTTGAAGTCATTTGACGCCTTTGCAGAAAGCACATTTTCCCAGAGACCCTCCCCATCAACAAGTGAATGCTCCCCATCTGTTTCCTTGAATATGTTTGGTCAAGAGACTGGACTGGATCCGACTACGAAGGATGCTAAAGAGCAGCTCGGGGCTCTGCATCATATGAATGGTAGCGCCCACCCAGGAGACCAAAGCTCTGGTACTGCTAAACTTCAGCAAATGGTTGATGGCCTGGATAAGAAGAGGGTTAGAACCAGCGACCCTAATGAGTGTGTAATCTGCCACAGGGTGCTCAGTTGTCAGAGCTCACTCAAAATGCATTATCGTACACACACCGGTGAGAGGCCCTACAAGTGCAAAATCTGCGGCCGTGCATTCTCCACAAAGGGTAACCTCAAGGCCCATTATGGGGTGCACAGGGCCAACACTCCTCTTAAAATGCAGCACTCATGTCCCATCTGTCAGAAAAAGTTCACAAACGCTGTGGTCCTGCAGCAACACATTCGCATGCACATGGGTGGACAGATCCCCAACACCCCGATGCCAGAAAACCAGTTTGAAGCAGCAGAAGCAATGGAGTCATCTCTACCAGAGGACACACCTGTTAATACCAGTGGTTTTGAAGGAAGCATGGAGGAAGCCAAACCAGAGCTGAACTCCCACAAGCCAAACGAGACCTCAGAATCCCTCCCACCTCCCCCTGAGGAACAACCACAGCAGCACGTGGCCCCTGCTATTTTTTCCAGCCTTGATGTTTTGAAGAATCTCACCTCTGCTCTTGCACTGAAACGACAGAGTAGCACCGCATCGGAAAGCGAGGGAACGTCCAAAGAATCCCCATCAGCTCCTAAAGAGCAGGAATATCAGAATGGCCGTAGTCCTGCCATTTCTGACTCTGCTATGTCCTTTCGCTCCTCGTCACCAGTGAACAACATGGGTAGTTGCAAGTCTCCCGAGTCTGCTGTTGATGAATATGCCCGCAGTGTGTCGAAACCAGAGTCTGATGGTAGTGCTCAAGGTGGCACAGAGTCCGGTGGAGCCCTCGACCTCACAGCAACCAGCAGCTTCACCCCCAAAGCAATTAAAGAGGAACCCGGCATTCCCTTCACAAACGGAGACTATGGTAAGTTTAGTAGTTATGAAAAGTACTGTGTACAAGTGTCTCGTTGAATGCTTTGATCTAATTTTGTACTTCCTTGTCCCAACAGTTCCCAGTCACATGCCTTTCATGAGGATGCCATCAAGTCTGGCCAGTCTGGAGATGAAGATTCCTCCAGAGAATCCTTTGGGCCATCATGGTTTGTTCAGCTCCCATATGCCTCAGGGAACAGCCATGCCGTCCATCTCATCGGCACCGCGACGATCAACCAAACAGCACGTATGCCATACCTGTTGCAAGAACTTCTCGTCTGCCAGCGCCTTGCAGATCCACGAGCGCACTCATACAGGGGAGAAGCCTTTCGCCTGCAACATCTGTGGCAGGGCCTTCACCACAAAGGGAAATCTAAAGGTAAGTCATCTTTGTCTGACAAAGTGCTGAAAAAGACCATTTCAAATATCGAGCGTTTGATGGGATTGTAATCGACTGTCTTTTCTTTAGGTGCATATCGGCACTCACATGTGGAACAACTCGTCACGGCGCGGCCAGCGCCTGTCTCTGGACAACCCCATGGCGCTGATGGCAATGAGCTCCGAGGCAAAGATGTTGCCAGAAATTATGCAGGCACCCAAAGAACTGGCTGCTCCACAAATGAACTTTGACCCGTCTCTGTGGAACCAGTATGCCGCTGCCTTCAGTGGTGGCCTGACCATGAAGACCAATGAAATATCGGTCATCCAGGGTGGTGGCATCCCTCTCCCTGGGAGCCCTGCCGGCGGGCCTCTGATTGGATCCACCGGAGGCCTCATGAAGATGGATGGTTCGCACTCTGGCTTGCCTGCCAGTGTGGCTGAAATTGAGAAGAACAGCTCAGACAGTGTGCCAAAATCACAGTTCCCACATTTCATGGAGGAGGGTAAAATCGCAGTTAATTAGGCTTTTTAGCCATCAGTCAGTTTTTTGTGAATGTCTCCTTTTTTGAATGAGGTACAATCAACATTCAGAGAAAACTTTGTAGGATTCTGGGTAGATCGTTTGAATTTTTCCAGTAACTTCATTGCAGCTATCTTCCCTCCTGATCCGCACGATTCTCAAGTGTTATTTTTAGTTGAACTTGATATAACTACTGTAGTTGTATTTTATTTTATATAAATATATATATGCGGGTATTTTTTTTTATTTTATTTTTCCTTCCTGTGCGTTCTTTCTTGTTTTGCTGTCTATCCAGAAGTTTGAATGTATAACTTACTTGAAACTGCTTTAATTCAGACCGTCTCTTTGATACTTACTGAAGGATTCTTGACTTTAATAGGAAAAGTTTCAGGGCACGACTTTTTAAGGACGCAATGTCTGTGTTCAGAAATAATGATGTAGTTAACCGTACGTATCTATAATGACTACTTTCCTCTCCTATTGTGTGCCATAGGTTTTATGACATTGTACATTTTTTGTAGTGGTAAATGTCATTAGCGTGTGTCATTTTGAAGGGGCCTTTGACCAGATTGACAGGTTATTCCAGTGTATTGTCTATCACATCAAGGTGCGACAGTTCAGTCACCAGTTTTGGATAATGTTGATTTATAAAGTAGGCATTCATCTTTGCTGCATAGGTGCTAAGATACAGTAGTTCATGACTCAAACCTTTTTTCCAAGTGCCTAACCCAAGTTGTACATGTTGCTGTTGTCTGTCACTGCGCCATAAGGTTATGAAGGCTCTGTTAGACTGATAAACTAGTGTTTTGTACTGTGTAGCGTTGCATGTATTTCATATTTTCATCAGATTTCAAAATCCCACTCGTACATCTGCAGAGTCCAATTTAGTTGGCTGAGGTCTGAAGGCTTTTATATGCTTAATGTTCTCATGCCTGCACTTTATTTCAGGTTGTAGTTACATTTACATTTTATAGTTGCATTTCACTGCTTTTTTTTATTGTGGTGGCTGAACAGGGAAAGGGCAAAACGACAATTTTGTTAGCTTTTCCTTTTATGTGATATTTGTTTGAAACAACCATTTAGATGAATTTTCATACTGTTTGTTTTTTCTTCTAGGTTATCTTACCGTCTTGTAGCATCATTAATTTATTTATACTTCACAAAATGCTTGAGTTTAGGGGGTAAGTTCTACCTCGTTTAGATTTTAGTTGTCCTCCACCCCCCCTACTCTCAACGCAAACGCTCTGTACATTTTCCGATACATTCTCAAGTATGCGCTATGATTTTTCATTCTCAACCTGCTGAGTTGAACAGTAATGAATGTATCACTGGACACTTTACACAACTCAGAATGGTCCGAGTACTTTGTAGGCCCCTGCTGTACATTCCTTATCGATATGCATTTGCCAAGTTGTGCCTTTCTTTAGCAAACCATGTCAAAACTGCTTTCAAGTTGTCTCTAAAATTCAAGTGATGTTGGAGCCAATTTGGCCTGTTTACAATGTAAATGTGTTTTTTTTTGTTTTTCAAATGTTTCCTTCACCTAAATGTTTTCTGATTTTGAAAAATAAAATCAGGGTGACTTTTTCAACATTTATTTTTTCCTGTAATTACTTCACCACAGATGACTCAAACTGACTGGCGCTACCAGCCCATGCAAGTTCGAATGCACATAAAATCCCTAATTTACATCAATTCACCTTCAGATGTCTCAAGTGAAGATTCACTTCTGCCCTCATGACCCACCAGTAGCCATTAATCCCTTGCCATTTTGCATCCCCAATGGAAAAACTATTTGCATCCACAAATGAAGAGAGCGCTCTAATCATGTGTGTCCACAATCAATTTTACATCAACTATACAGAGGCTCTGTCTGTCACAATTTTGACACAATACTTTGCATAACTGCCATTATAGTAGTAGGGAATCAGAAATGCAACAGCTCTAAAGTAAATGTAACCATAATCTCAATGTTCAGATTGTGTTCTTATGGAGAAATACAACACAGAGTACAAACTGAAGCCTTAAGACTTAAGCAAAGAAAGAAACAATTATAAAATAAATAAATATAAACCTTTAGGAAAAATAGGAATGCAAATAGTTGTAACTTATTGTTGTGGCTCGCCCCAAATCATAACAAAGACTGCTGTGGTCAAAGTTGTCGCATACATTATACAAATAGTGCGTTTTTGCTACAGTAGTTTTACCACAAGCTTCCTCTTCCCATTTCCTGTACTTAATAGTTCTTACACCTCTTTAATATATGATGTTAAACTATTCCAAATTCTGGCTCCAGAATGATTTAGATCCAAAAGACAAAAATTACAAACACATGCAGAACTCCTGTACTGGGTTGAAATGTGCATCTCTCTGTTTCTCTGCTCAGAAAACACCACTATGTATAAATATTCTGCTTCAAAAGGAAGTCTTTCATTATGTAAACTATTTAAGTAAAAGTACATATGTGAGTAGCACTCGTATTAAAATTGGATGGAGTAATTAGATTATTTAATCCAATTAATAAACTACCCAGTGATGGTCAACCCTTTTAGTTTATTTTGTCTGATTATACTTTTCCTCAGGATTGTGTGGCCACGTCCAGACTAAGCTTGACTGATAACATTTCGCTTTCTTCTTAGTTTGGCTGTGAGACAAACTGCGCATGTACCATTTTTATCAGGTGGTGACCTCAACTCTCAGCATATCTTTGCACGGGTCCTACGTTGAGTCGGACAAATCAGTGATGGAAAACACATGGATTTAATTTAGAATAATGCATCATATTCTACACTGATCATGTCTTTTTTTATGGGAATCAAACTGCTGTAGCTGTTAAATAAGTGTATAAAGTATGAAGTAACATGAATAGACATATTCAAGTAAAGTAGTACATCAGAATTGTACTTACGCGCGATACTTAAATATACTTATGTTATTTTCAACTGCACCGTATACAAAGGGTTGACCAATATCAAATCAAGGAGACTGAATATGAAAACTGAGGTGCTGTGTGAGAGGATGTTGCCTCAGAACCAAAGCAGCACATTTTTAAATTAGTTTATTTTATCGGCGATCTGACAGAAACATCACCAATATTGATAATCGGGGAAAAAATGCTGAATATCGGCCATGATAATCAACCGGGGCTGATAATTGCTCTACCCCTACTATAAAGAGTTTGGTTGACGAGTAATTTGATTATCACATCCTCCTCTATCACCTCTGATATAACCAGAAACAAATGCTGATTTCATGTAGTAATCTGTAAATGTGATGTAACTCCCTACTTGTATTTATAATCCTCCAAATTATAAATCACAAGACACTTACAGTATTTCAGATCTAAGCTTACATATCATCCATCACCATCACATAGGCTGTCATTTCACAACACTTCAATACAGAATGGATGTTGTCTTTTTTATATATTCAGGTACAGCTCTATTTTAATGTTTACCTATGTTTTGTCTATAAGAAGCCTATATTGAGATGATTGATTCTGTTTAAACCCCAATTAATTAACAAATACAGGGATATTAAATTACTGACAACAGAAATGTTACATAAAATATTAGATTCTGAACTGGGTCAGTGTCCGATGCCGTGACGAGAGTGCTGAGTGCGCCGCCGCCGCTGCTGCTGCAGGCGGTCTGTCCCGGACTGTTGAGCCGTCCGGCGTGAGTGACAGCTGGGAAGCCTCCGCCCAGAACCGCTACAGACGGGCGGACTGCCTTCTGCCTGTAACCCCGCTACCAGGAGCTGCAGGAATGACCGACAATATCCCCCTGCAGCCCGTGAGACGGCACAAAAGACACGACAGTAAACACAGGAATGGGTAAGGTCGAGACACGGCTCGGAAATATGAACAAGAAGCCATTTTTTTTTTATTTTTTTTTAACGTGTTTCGCTCGCGAGCTTGTGGATGACAGTGTAGCCGTTGGAGTGTTTACAGGAGCGCGTCGACATTGTCTCCATAACTAGCTTAACGGTGGCGGGTTTTGAAGAGGGGAAAACAGCAGTTAGGGACAAAACAACGACTCACAGATGAATTTATTTTAATATAAATGATGTAGCCATTTATTGTAGCGTTTAATAAGCTAGCCAAAGCTAGCTTGAAGACATCCTTGTTCCGGTGTGCGGCTTGAAGCAAGTGCATTGACGCCCATGTCAATATTTGCTCGGTTGACAGGAGCTCAGCCCTGTCAAAGAGCAGACATGTAGGCCTTGGCTTGAAAGAGCTGCATCCTAAATTCAAACACGCTAGCTGGCTAAATGATGCTTTGAAGGTTTATGTTGACCAACACTTTAAGGGGGCAGGCCTCTTACAAGGAGGATGGAGACACAAACACAAGGCAGACACAAAGCTGAAATGCAGCCGGGTTAGTCCCATCAGGCTATCATGGTGATGTCACCTCCTGTAATAAACACATAGCACAATGCTAGCAGCTTAATGTGCACTATTACATGTAGTTGGAAATATAATTTATAGTCTGGTTCATCATTGAGTCCAATTTATCTGTCCACCCTCTGGCATGGTAGATAGCTTACACACTCAGTTGCCAGTTTATTAGGTACGCCTAGCTAAAACTAGTGCAGTCTAACACAAAAGTCCTGCAGCAAATCTTACCAACATGAAGTTTATGATGTTCAGTTCTCTGTTCAGTTTTGTATACGTCAATCAAGAAAAAAAAAAACATCTCTGTATAATGTCATGCCATTCAACCGCACGACTGACAACATCCCTTCATGGATGAATCAGCTCTCTTGGGCGGTTCAACAAAAACTAGAGCCAGATCAATACATCACTTGGCACAATTTTAAATTGTTGTGTATGTTGCCTGATATGCACCAATATGAAGAACTGTTTTAAGAGATTATAATTCAGAGAAAGATGCTTTGTGTAATTTATGATTATTTAATTCTCAGTACCTTTACTGTTTCAGTGCACCGACGTCATTTCAGAGACGTGTTTGATAACCACATTTGAGGGATCATCAATAAATGTGCGTCAGTACGGGCCAGTATATGGAAATTGGATTTTTGCCAATATCTGTATTGGCCTCGCCCCAAAAATCGAGTATCAGTTGTACTAATAAAAACTGAATATTGAAACCTTTACATAGGTAGGATTTATTGCTGTGGTTGCATTAAAGGGACAGTCCACCTTTCCTCTTACCTATAGTGCTATTTAAATATTTTGATTGTTTTGGTGGGAGCTGCAAAGTTTTAGAGATATTTGCAGTAGAGATGTCTGTGCTTTATCAAGTAATATGGAACTAGGTGGCATTTGTCTTGTGTTCCTCAAAGTGCCAAAAAAAGGAAATGTAAAAAACTCAAGATTACTCGAGTTATGTTAGTTAGCTTAAGTTAGCTTAGGTTTGTTAGCTAGCCTTTTTATCGGTTGGTAGATGTGCACGTCCTTCTGAGCAGTTTGCGGGTGCACCACAAGTGCCATCCAGTACCAAAACTCCTCAACTCACACAGAAACGATCTCGGTAAATAAATCGCACAGGGGTAAATGGAAAAAAACTGTACTTAGTACTAGCTAGGTGTACCTAATAACCTGGTATCTGAATATACTGTAAAACCTAAAACAAGCCATTAAGTGTCTCATATCAATAAGTAAAAATTCTTTGGACTGATTTAGCTGTAATGCTA
>OMLP01031959.1:16109-44128 GCA_900302685.1 Spondyliosoma cantharus | reverse complement strand
AGATCTGCAGATTTTAATCTGTTTGCTGTTTACTTAAGATTTTTTAAATATTTTATAGACACAGAGCAATGGTTTGCGCACTATCTCTCACTCTATTTAGCTGATATTTTGTACTGTAAACTATTAATCAAGAAACTATCTGACCTTGTCAATGTATGAAAAGCACACGTATGTCAAGGTTATATTTTATTCATAGTCAGTGTTTTATAAATTACCAAGTCATTCATGTCTTGGTAATGAGGTCACTGGGCTCTTAGTTCATCGATATGGAATGTATTGTTTGGTTAGATCAGAGGGAGTGGCCACCCTTTTCCAGAACAAGTTAATATTTATTTAGTAAGGCACAATCTCGTTCATGGATCTCCAGGTCAGCCTCGTCTCTTCTGTGGGGTTGTAGCTGCTGTAAGCAGGAAATTCTTTAAAAATGGAGCTGTTATCTCAACAGCTACACTCAATACAACTACAGAATCTTCATTGTAAAGGGAAATAGCCTTGATCAATCAACTAAATCATAAATATGTAGCTAATTTTCTCATGTAATTGTCTCAACATGATTGCTATAGAACTAAAAGCTGAGATAAAATGAGAAATTCCTCATCCTTCCTACTTCCTCTTCCTCTCAGGTGCTGCCCGTGGTCGAGATGCTGTGGCATGGGTGACTTCCGTCCCCGCACCGTGTGGCTCGGCCACCCAGAAAAGAGGGAGCAGAGGTACCCCAGGAATGTCATTAACAACCAGAAGTACAACTTCTTCACCTTCCTGCCTGCGGTTAGTGTCAGTCAAAGGTCACCCCTCCACCCTCCCTCCTTTTAACCCCCAGAACCACCACCCACCTCTCTCAGCCTGGCCCTGATTCACTGTCGCTTGTTGGACACATTTTCCCATTAAAGCAATCATAACCTCGTGGATCGTGGATGTCATCTTGTACTCTTCACTGTTGACTTTTTGACTCATTTAAATCTGTGTTGATTGGAGGATCACATTAGGGCAGCGACTATTTTAAATATCGATTAAACAGACAGATATTTTCTCAATCAATAATTTACTCTTATAAATTGCAGGAAATAAAACTGTAACAATAACATTAAAAAGAGAAATGCCCAAAAAAAGTCACAATGCTGCAGATGTTTGGCATTTTGACATAGATAGATACTCAAATAATAAAGCAGTTATCAAAATAGCTGTGGATTAATTTAGTGATAATTGACTAAATCGGGTAATTGTCTCAGCTGTAGATCAAATGCGTGCCTCAAATGTGAATATTATTTGTGTTTTTAGGCTCGTACTTTAGTTTAACCGAAGAATACTGTAGACTTGTTTTGCTTATATTTAGCCTAACCCCAAAAGACAGATTAGCATACCTTTTGGATTCATTGACACGAAGAGGCTGGTTACACTTTTACTATTATGAATGATGAGGGCAAAGTCTGACAGAAGTACAGTCTGCTCTCTCATAGGAATGTACCACCTTGATATGTTAGTAAAGCTCAGTTTATAAATGAAACATTGATTTATTTCTTCAGTTGGCAGTTTAAGAAGAATATTACTCATTTATAAGTAGTGTAATGTTTCATATTTGAATGAAGATCTTTTAAATGAGAAGTGAGATGGATAGTTCCAGTCGTATTTTGAGAATGTCTCATAGCACCAGATCCCGGTGATCGCATGTACAGTAGTTATTAAGCCGTGTGTGCCTTTTCCCCGGCCTGATTTACATATTCATTTGTTTTGCAGACATTCAGTTGTCTTAAGATCTTATACTTTTTTTTTTTTGTATGTGGAGTCAGACATTGAAAGTAGCTCAGATTTGTTTAGAAAGCAGAAGACGAGCAAAACCTTTTTGCATTGCAAATTGTGATGCGTTTTATTGACTTTGGTTCATGTCAAGAAGTTCTCCTCACTCTCACATAATGGAGTCTTGATGTTTCCGGGCAGGGTTTCATGTTCTCTACTCATACAGTAGCAATGTGAAGTCTTGGTAGTTATCTTGCACACTGGTGGTAATGATACTGGGCTAAGCTGTTGCATGAATGCTGTTTTAGGAGTGACACTAGTGGAGGAAAAGCTACTATATGCATTACAAGATGAATATAGTTGCATATGGGCTTTATATGGTTGAATAAAAAAATAAAACATTGTAGGGGTTGTTGATATGTCATGGGCCGTGAGATTGTGTACATTTTCTAAAGTCAGATTTGGAGGATTTCACTATTTTCACTAAGGTACCCACAATGCAACTTAGCTACTGAGTGACATCGCTTTAGGCTGTTTATCAGATTGCCTGCAGCTTCCCTTTAAAGCCACAAAAGCCTATACTTCTTTTTTCACATATGCTGTCATACCCGAGACCTGTAAACACACTCTAATGTGTAAAATTGGTGGTTGTGCTTAAACAAGGCGAGTACGGGCCGATACCAACATTCACTCAGCATATCAGTGTATCACTGGTTTTGCATTACTATGTTATGATTATCTATTTGTTTACTGATTATTTTCTCAGTAGATAAATTGTTTGGGTTATTTACTATCAGAGAATGATGCAAAGCACACATTTCAATTTCCCAAATCCCGTCTCCCGGTCTTTAAATTGTTTCTTTTTTGCAACCAACAAGCTAAAAATCTTCATTATGCTTTCACACACGACTTAAAAAAGAAAACTGCAATTATTCACATGTGAGATGCAACAACCAGTGAATTTGTCTATAGAAAAAAAAGCATTGATTCTCAAAAACGTTGCCACATTATTCTGTCAATCAACTTTTTTTTCCAGTGTTATTATATAATATTGATCTATA
Source organism: Spondyliosoma cantharus (assembly GCA_900302685.1). NCBI lineage: Eukaryota > Metazoa > Chordata > Actinopteri > Spariformes > Sparidae > Spondyliosoma > Spondyliosoma cantharus. The sequence goes on along the minus strand of OMLP01031959.1, from coordinate 41,333 downwards.
TTATAACATATATAATTACATATACAGCAATAGAGGATCCGCATCCACATCGCCCACTCATGCATTGTAAAAGCTGTCACACACAATTGATGAAAATGTAAGACAAATGTTTTGAGCATATGTTAAGTAATTTATCATTTTCTGAATTTATAATCGTAGATGCTGAGATGACTTTTCATCTGCACATCACCAAAACAGTGTTGTAACGAGGCAGTGCTGTTCAGTCAGTCATAAGAAAACAAACATCTAGCAGTAAATGTCATTTACATTCATACGCAGAATAACTTACCACCTTGTGCTTCTTTGCTTTACGTTCACAGGTGCTGTTCAATCAGTTCAAGTACTTCTTCAACTTGTACTTTTTACTTTTGGCCTGCTCTCAATTTGTCCCAGAGCTACGCTTAGGGGCGCTCTACACCTACTGGGTCCCTTTGGTATGTAGACTTTCACAATTCTCTCATTTGTCAATCAATCAATCACATTTTTTATTTGTATCTCAGTATTTTTTGATGGAAATGTTCAGATGTTTCCCACAAACACAGTTACCACAGTACTCATGTGTGGGATGTCGGTTTGTTGTTCTCTACTGTGGAGAAAATGACTTTTTTTTAAAAAATGTTTTGACATTTTACTCTCCAGGGTCTTGTTTTGATTATCACCATCATGAGAGAGGCAGTTGAAGAAATAAGATGCTACCTTCGAGACAAAGAAGTGAACTCTCAGATTTACAGCAAGCTTTCGACAAGAGGTGAGGCTGTGTTTCGTTGATATCTGAACCATGTTGCTTATTTCTCAGCATCAGCGTCTATTAACTGTAGGAGGTTGGTCCTATTAAAACTTATTGGGGCTAGGGGAAATGGTGGGTAATTCAAAGCAGAGATGTAAAAGTGTACATAAGAGGCCTCGGTATAAAGTGCTACCAGCAATAAAAAGCAGGAGACCTCTTGTGGTTTCCATCACTTTGCCCCTTTGATGTGGCAGCTTGTTTTACCCATAAACACAATGACTGGTTGCCTCCATGATAGCGGCCCCCCTGCATATCTTGTGGCTTATAGAAACTTTATGATGTCAGAGCTTGGTGTGTTGTGTTCTTGTAGCATGAGATGAAACTGGGTGAAGTTGTTGTGTTAAAAAGGTAGTGAAAAATGTCAAGATGCTCATGGAAGATGTATTTAATTACTTCTGTAGTTTGACAAACAGTCAAAAAAGCTAATGCATACAGTTTACTGTCATATATGACAGAGAAAAGCAACAAATCTTCACATTGTGGTGGGATGACTGAATGTTTGGCAGTTTAACAGATAAATCACTTATCTAAATAGAAATAATTTTCAGTCAATCAACTAATCAGTTACTCAATGTTTGACAACAATTGTGCATGAGATATTGACATAAACCACTTCTTTATGTTAATATTAATCAAACTTATATTGTATTTTGATATTTTGCCACATTTTATGTCTGAAAGGTGTCACATAAAGCTGCTCTGTCCTGAATTTAGTCAGTTTTGGTCTGCAAAGTAATTTGTAATTTTGTTGTGTGTGTTAGTGGAGCAGAGCCCTCATGTGAAGTCCCTTGCACCCTAATGCACAGCAATATTAATGTGCGTTAATGTCTTACATATGCAAAGCCCCGGGGTCACGGCAGAGGTCAGGGGTCGGTGATCTCTTCCAAACAATTTTGCCCGTTCATTCCAAATGAAATGAGAGAAAAGGCTCAACTCCCCCCGCATTCTTTCAAATATGCAAGGAAAATTGCCTTCCCAAATTCAGTGGGTTAACTGATGAGGCATGCGGGACAACAGTTCACCCAAAGAAGACATTAGTGTTTTCAAGTGATGTTGTATTCAACACAGAAGAACTGTGTGTCATTTTAAGACATGCTCAAAATGTATGTTGAATTCTACTGTACATATTTATTACATTTTAGAAATCATTGATTAGTGAATACTTTGACCATGTGAAACCCATCAAATAATATGCAGAGTCCCTTAACACTGCATTAACTTTAAGATTTGTTCTGTATTTCAGGCACAGTGAAGGTCAAAAGCAGCGGTATTCAAGTTGGAGATCTTATAATCGTGGAAAAGGTTTGTTAAAGATTATTTTATCCACACCTGCAAATACTTTGGCTTTTCAAGACTGTCGCGTTAAAATGAATATGACAGCGAGTAATGATGGGGTTGTTAATCTTGTGTGCTTCACTGGTGACTGAGGTGAAAGGAGTTAGTAAAGATTTTGTAATCTTGTGATCAATGCTGAGCCTCAGGCTGTCAAACTCAATGGATACACAACAGAAGTGAACCCTAAATGCCTTTAATTAGATCTTAAACACAAATTCAATTATGTATTTTTTACAATGTTTTTCATTTTGGAATCCAATTTATAGTTTGCAGTTGTTTAAAATACCTAAGTTAGTTTGTGTTTTCTGGGGGAATCGGTTGTGTTGCTCCTCTCGTGGGCAGAGTGGATCCTTTGAGGTCTTTTTACATGAAATATGAGAAGTGGGTCCTGTCTTCAGTTTCCAACTCATTTCAAAGCAGCTGAAGGAAAGGTCACACATGTTGTCCTAGCCATTTCACTAATATGACTGAGTGATTTAGAGTTATGTGGCTTACAATGCAGACACGTGAACTCATCAGCAGAGGTGAAACCAGTAGCTAGCAAAAAAGAAAGCACTGTATTGTTTAATCAACCTGCATTTGAGAAGACATAATGTGTTTTTTATGAAGGCATTAACCACCTAGCAATAATCCATGCACAGTCTAACTTTGGGGAAGCTGTCCAGATGAATTGAATGCTGAATTTGTCTGGTGTAGTGGAGGGACCAGGTCAGGCAGAGTGTAAAACCTGGTCAGGGTCCCGCTCAGGCCACGACAGGATGATTTGCTGGAGGGCTTATTATTTTGACTGACTGGCTGTGGGTAATGTGGCACATGAAAAGCTAAAAGTCCTACTTTTCTTCAGTTAAAGAGCGGAGGAGGGAGGAGGAGCAGTGTGGGATCAGGAAGTGATGTTGAAATGATGTTTTTCTTTCTGCCTTTCTTTGTAGAACCAGCGTGTTCCTGCTGACATGATCTTTTTAAGGACCTCTGAAAGAAATGGTAAACATCTGCTGGTCATTCATCCAGATCTCCACAACAGGCTGGCTGGCTTACTGGCTGGCTGGCTGGCTGGGGAAATGACTTGTTTAAAAAGGCGCTGAGGTGCAGGGATTATGCCTGAGCCGGGACAGGAAGTCCTACAATGTCTAAATTGTAATTGGGTCCAGTACTAAACTATCACTCAAAAGTTGTGGTATGGTGGAGAGTTCCTGCTCCATGGGGACTGTTAACAAAACATTGTTCTTTCTTCATCTTCGCCTATGACTAATTTTGTCATTCAAATGAGAGGATAATGAAAAGGAAAAGCGAGGCACGCGGAAATCAAATGCAATGACAAGACAGGAGACACGAGAGGAGGTTGCTTCATCTGAATAATCAAATATGGATTAGGACAGATAGATTCGTCCGTGATGACACAAACTTAGAGAAGTGCATTGCATCCTTTATTTGCACATATACAAAATGCGCATTCAAAATAACAGCTCCTCAGGCAAGGCACACCAATAATCTCATCACAGGGAGATGTTTTATTTTCAGCTCCTAGAAACCCAAATGTGACGCCGTAAGAGAAGCAAGATGCATGTTGTTGTTGCGTCTTCCTGTGGGGGGAAGAATAACAACAGCTTTGTTTTACTGGAAATAGTGCTTGGTTATCTCTCTTCCATGTGGAGGCCATTAGGTCAATTATGAAGAGCCTAGGCCAGGATTGGGAGTTTTGGGCAGGATGACGCATGCAGGCCAGTGGGGGGATGGGCTTTGGTGGATTCCTCCACTTCTGTTCCAACAGTAAAATGCAGCTTTGTCCCATTCACAGAAGTTGCTGCTATTCATTTGTGACTCCTTGCTAAATCCAATTCCTTTTTTTCTTCTATTTATTCAAACTGGGCCTTAAAAAATGGATGAAACAAACAATCAGTAACCAGCAACAGTTGACAGAAGCATTTCGTATTTATTTAGATGTAAATGTAATGATCTGTAGATTCTATGCCATCATCAAGAGAAGAGATTTGTGATACCCTTCCTTTAACTAAAAGCCAATCTATTGTTGCCCCCTAGGGGTGAATGTGTTTTAATCTGGCATCAGTAGCAGCTCTTGTCTTCTCCTCCTCCAGGCTCTTGTTTCCTGCGGACTGACCAGCTGGATGGAGAGACGGACTGGAAACTACGCCTCCCAGTGGCCTGCACACAGAGACTGCCAACTGCTGCCGTGAGTCATAAAACAAAAAGGAGAGGTAGTTAGTTAGATGTCGAAGGCAATTTGTTGTTAAACACTGCGTTTATGCCGTTGCCGTGCCTTGTGTTTTGATGAATATGTGAGTAATTGCACATGCCGACTGTGGTCTCAGAGAGACAGGTCTGTCATTAGGACCAGGTGGCCTGGTCATCAGAGAATGTCAGGACTATAAGGTCAAAGGTTCAACTCCTGCCAGTACATTTTGAAGAGTGCTTCAGTTTTTGAGCAGATAATGCTCATATTTTAAAATGTAACATTATAGGTAAGTCATGAAATTTTAAGAACTTTCCAATTAAATCGAATATTACACAAATGGACTATTGGTTGGACAAAACAAGACGGACTGAAGATGCCAATTTGGTCCCTGAGAAATGTTGATTTACTAACTATTTTCTGACAATTTATAAACCGAATGATCCATTGATTAATTAAGATGATAATGTGTTTTTTTAAGAGTAACAAACATTTGCCTCAAGATTCACAGAATAGTCAGAATAAAGTAACCGCTATATTTATCGAACAACTCCGGGAATATTTATTCATCATTCATAAACTGGTTCATTTAAAATAAATCATGTTTTATCTGAGATAGTTACATAATGTTTGGTGATGTTTTTGTCTTCTTCATCATTAATCGTTACTCAAATCACTTTCTCATGTTGATGTTAAACTTTGTTTATGATTTTTCACAGGACCTTCTGCAAATCAGATCATATGTGTACGCAGAAGAACCGAACATTGATATCCACAACTTTATTGGAACTTTCACCAGGGTGAGTGCTTGTATTACTGTTCTTTTCAGACTTTCAGGCCCTTATGTTAATCTGATGGCAATTTAACACGTAGATCTCATGTGTGATTAGGCGCCTGAGTCACTTTTATGTAATTCCTGACCGCAATCTGGCTGGATGGCACCTAGTAACACGTACAACATGGAAAAGTCTAAATTGAATGCAGACAGATAAACTTAAAGACCTCAATAGCAGAAAGAGAGAGAGAGAGAGCGCTGCATCTCGAACCACGTTCTGTAACACATACTGGCTTATCGGTCGATGTGTTTTTGTATTGCATGTATTATCTTTTATTTTCTATCCCTTGTGTTTTTACCTATCCATACTTTATTGCTGACTTGGTGTGCATTAGTCTCTAAATCCTTTTTTGTTTTCAAAAGTTAAAGAAACTGTGGAATTCTCCTTAGATCAGCCTATAAACTATTTTTCCTGTTGAAAACAAACAACTTCATACCACCACAGACATAATATGACCATCAGTCTCTCCGTATATTTACATTTTTTTTTATTTCAACTTCATCGATGATTCAAATAATATCCTGCAAAAACAATTTATGCATTGCATGTGAGCTAATAGGATTAAAAGTCCCAACTCCTAAAGTCACAGCGTTCTCTTATTTGATGTGTGCTTGTGTTATGAAACAGGCAGCAGAATTGGCTCCATAATGGTTGTAAATTATGAAACTGATTAGAAATGTGTAGGTGTGTTCGCTGTTTGAAGCAGCAGTGAGCTTCCCTCTTGCAAGATATCACGCAATGTGGTGAAAGCATAGTTGCTAACGGCATAAATGTCTTGACTGAAGTACATATGTAACATTAACCTAAAAGAAATGTGTGAGGGACAAAAAAAAACTTGAGTTTGACATATGAATGCTGGGTATGCCATGTCTGAAATGACTTTTGTTTTACTGCTTTTTGTTTACAAAACCTTCATTTAAAAAAGATAGCATTTATTTGACCGGCTACTGTCTTCACTCATCATTCTATATGTTTGTTGTCTCAATTGTTACAGGAAGATGGGGACCCACCAGTTAATGAAAGTCTCAGCATTGAAAACACTCTGTGGGCCAGCACCGTTGTTGCCTCTGGTAAATATGTGACTGATGGTGTAGCTCTATTCTCGAGGCAGCTAATAATCAGGAAGTAGCAACGACCAGCCTCTGCACTTAATGCACAGAGTTGCACTGAAGTGCTACTTCCTTTGCAAATGTTGATCTGATGACTTAACCAAACACACAACCAGTCAAGAAATGTTACTTATTTATTTATTTTAGCTCAGGGGCAACTAACTATAATGGTAAAGACAGCGTTCATCAAGACCACGCTGTCATATGTTATTCATTAAGTGCTTTGAAACAGCATTCTTTATTCCAAATGACATTCTTCATTTGAAAAAGTCTATTCATGTCAAGATTGGAAGTCTGGGAAACATCTTCTTGACAAGCTGTGTTTTAAGTTGTTATTTCATTATATTGACCTGAGGCAGTTTTTTCAGGCCCTTTTCTCTCCCTCACTCCAGGCACAGTGGTGGGAGTTGTGATTTACACAGGCAGGGAGCTGCGTAGTGTCATGAACACCTCCAACCCAAGGCACAAGGTACAGTAGTGTGAGCCAGAGCCTGAAAACTAACATTTGATCATTAACTTTGCATGTGGATGTATTAGTTTGGAGGATTTTGATGTAATTTATCCTTAATAGATTAATTCTGATTAGATAGAATAGATTATTTTTTTATTTTTTCAAATTTTCAATTTACTTTTTAACTTTTGTTTTTATTAATATTAGTTTAATATTGACTTACTTTGACCTACATATTTAACATACACAGACCATTTCTGTTTACATTCATCTGACTCATAATGTTTCCCTCTGTTGCTCATGGTAGGTGGGTTTGTTTGACTTGGAAGTGAACTGTTTGACTAAGATCCTGTTTGGGGCCCTGGTGGTGGTGTCACTGGTTATGGTGGCCCTCCAGCACTTCGCTGGACGTTGGTACCTCCAGATATTCCGCTTCCTGCTGCTTTTCTCTCACATTGTGCCCATAAGGTGCGACTTAAGATTCTCTACTTCATAGTCATCTGTAGTGTTTTATTGTATTTACATGCAAGGCTTTAAAAAGTGTATATTTACTGTCTTCATTTGATGCAGTTTGCGTGTCAATCTGGATATGGGGAAGATGGTTTTCAGTTGGATGATTAAGAAAGACTCCAAGATCCCTGGGACGATGGTGAGGGCCAGCACCATACCTGAACAGCTCGGACGCATCTCCTATCTGCTGACTGACAAAACAGGTGAGACTGCAGGAAATGACTGTGAAATGTAGAATACTTCATATTGATATTCTCTTAGGTGTGTGGCCAAAACAGTCACTGAGGCCACCGTGTGAAGTATTAAAATAAAAGTTTATAGTGCTGGGGATTTGCCAAGGAAGTATCCAGTAGGACAAAGTTAAGTAACTTCCCTGGGGGGGGTTTGTTCTCTGGTGGGGTCTCTGCTCTTGGAAACCTGCCACTTATTGGCCCCTTAAATCATAAAACAAAGCCTAAAGTCTCTCATCCATACACACCTCTAGAGCACAACACCTCTACCAATGCATTTCCTCAGGCGTGAGGTGTTACACGTCAGATTTATAGCCCTCATGCCCAATAAAATGATCGGCCATTTCCCATCCAGACCGTGATAAGGCTGGCGGGGTCTGCAGGTCAGGCTAATGTACGTGCGAGGCCCCTGAGGTCTTTTTGATATACTAGCGGAAAATGCTTTTAAAGTGAGTGTGAGGATACAGAGGTTGCGTGTAGTGTTGAAGGGAAGCCTTCTGGCTTCCGTACCATTTTTTTCCCAATCACCATATGTGGCGTGCAAACTCTGTTTTAAGTAATGTGTGAAAGGTGTAAAAATATCTCTACAGATGTTGATGCTAGAAGAGTTAGTTTCCAAAATTGTATCAGTTTAGCAAAATGTAAGATGCCATTTTATATTTTCTGCTCTCAATCATTAATGCAAAGGTGTGGAACATATGGAAGTTAACTCTTTCAGTTGTTATTATTATGGAGGAGTTTCACTGTAATGTAATCTCTACCAGGGACTCTTACCCAAAATGAAATGGTGTTCAGAAGGCTCCATCTTGGAACTGTTGCTTATGGGATGGACTCGATGGATGAAGTACAGAGCCACGTGTTCAGCGCCTACACACAGGTAAAAAGAAAATACACGTATGAGTATACACACTGCAAGAGTCTGAGAGAAGAAATGTCTGAAAATGAGCAAATTCACTCGCACCATTTAGAAAACAAACTGAAAAGAAACGATTGAAATTCCCAAATCTCGGGAAAGGGTCAAACAAACAGACATGAGCATTGTTTTAAGAAACATATCAGTTTGTGATTATTGTTTGGTTGAATGCTTCCTGACCTCAGATGTCACTCTTTGTCCCCCTTGACACCAGAGGTTAGTGAGGCAGGAAACAGGATTAGCCCACAAGCGAAGCACTGACCGGACTTCTTTAATGACGCTACCATTAACCCCTGGAACGCACAGCCTTCTAAAAATAGCAAGGCCACAATGCAAAAGCAAATTGTTCATATTTACTTTAAACATCTGGTTATGTTTACAGGTCAAATCAATGATCGAAACTTACATTTTTGAAGCTAGTTCCCAGACTAAAACCTTCACTTCTCCAGCTCGTAAACTCTGATCTTGAGCGTTTTGAATGTGTGTCCTTATCTATTCTTGTATCAGAGAGTTATATAAGTGTTCCAACATACTGTTCAAGCATCTTGTTATTTTTTATTCAATTCAACACCACAGATTGTTGTCACTCCTACAGCTTTGAACAGTACACATTGTTAGTTCTGTTGGCAAATAGTAGTTGCAATCTCTCGAAGAAACCTTGACCACAACGAAAGACTACTAGGGTGTTATAACTCTGTTGTATAACTCACATTCCTGTAACCCCCATCTTTTGTTCACAATACCTTCTGTGATTCTCTTCAGCCCACCCATGACCTTCCAGCCTCCAGGGCTCCGGCGGCCACTAAGGTCCGTAAGACCATCAGCAGTAGAGTTCATGAGGCTGTGAAGGCCATCGCCCTAGTGCACAACGTGACACCAGTGTACGAGGCCAACGGTGTGACAGACCAGGCGGAAGCTGAGCAGCATTATGAAGACACATGCAGAGTCTACCAGGCCTCCAGCCCAGATGAGGTATGATGTGCAGCCACATCAAATACATGTTCCTCCAGTTATACTGATACTACATTTTTCAGAAGGGTTAAATACTCCTTCTGAGACTAAGAAAATTCAGTTTTATTCAAAGCACACAAGGCATGTGCTACCAATTAGGGCTGCACCATGTGGTTAAACAATTACGTTGAGATCATTTTGACAGTTATTGGGATGATTCACGATTTGCGGGAATGATCATCTTTGCGTCACAATTTTCATTGAAAAAAACTTTTTAAAATCCTGATGGTTTTAAGTTGTTTTCAACATCTTTTCTTACATCTGGAGATCAAACTTTGTAGCCCAAGGGCATCTCTGCAGCACAACATAACTTAATTATAATGCTGTTTTGTTTTTACCTTTTTTTTTATTTGCAGCTTGTGTGATTTGAATATTGCACTTGTCTATAATATTTAATTGTATTGTGCGAAAAACTCGTCATTCAATTGCTGGAGGGCAGGTCATATGCTTCTTAAATAGTACTAAGCAATGGTAATAATAAACATGATGTGTACACCGATAGAAGGTTCAGACAGTTTGAAAATATCAAAATACGTTTAAAGGAGAGAGGTAAAAAATACATAAATAAACCAATGATATCAACCAACAACACGCACATAAATTAACATGAACATTTTTTTTTCTTGCATCCGTTTCCCACATTTATAAAACTTAACAGTTGCATCACATCCGTCAGAGGGTGTATGTAAATACAGACACAAATACCGCAGGCCTGCATGTATACGTTGATAATATTTCAACTTGACTTGTTGGGAAATGTAAACTTCAACATCGTTTTCTCAAGGACAAACATGGAAGAGCCAACAGGAGAACGGACTTCCGATCTCAAGATGCAGAGTCCTCAGTTTTTGTCACTGCAGGCCATTATCTTGAGTGTCTTCACTGCTTTCTAATTGAAGGCCAAATGGCATTCCACACGTATGTCCTTGATCAGTATGAATTCTTTGAACATCAGGAAGAAGGCTGCGGAATCTTGACTTCGATCCATTTCCTGCGGCGTAAATACGGATTTCCTTTATGTGCTCCCCAGTCCATTGCACTTATCCCCGTTTGAATTTCCTCTTTGATAACACATTTTAATAGAGTCCTGTACATCTGTCCTTTTTTAAAGATTTGGGATTTTCATTGTGAGATGGAAATTGAGCCGTTTCATTCTTTTAGGTCACATTTGATACAAACGTAGGCTGTTTTAGTTGCTGCTGAGCCCTGAAGTTTGCTTTGTATGAGTTTGATACAATCTGGAGCAAGATTCAGTTTGACTTTCCTACAGCTTTCAGGAAGTCTTAATATAGATCTGGTTTTGGCTGTGAGCACTATGGACACACTGTCAGTGACTGTTGAATGCATGGTTTTTACCTATGAGGTGAAAAGTGACGTTTTACCACGCACTTGTCAGTTTTGTAAAGATATCCACATACAAATGAATAACAGTTCTTTTTGCTCTTACATTAAAATCAGACTCATCTTGTGCAGAAGAATCAAATGGCTGACTTATATTTTTTGTGATTCACCAGTGAGAGTTTTCGTTCTGAATCACTTTTGCTTTTCGGCTCATAAAAAAACAGCCATCTGGTGGTTTTGAGTCAAGCCAACTGGATGCAGAGTTATTCAGTCCAGTTAGAAATCTGCAGCCAACCCAGATGCCGCTGTTACAAGGTGGTGCTGTTGTGGCCGACACCAGATCCAAGAATGCCTCCACAGTGATTATTTCTAGACTGTGACTAAGCACAATTTTCATATTTCCCAACCTGGATGACAAACATTACGGTAGTCGGAGCTTTTCTGACGTTAAAGTGTTTCGGGTCAGACATTGTCAGACTACGTGGTCACGTATTTCCAAAATAAGGAATTTTGAAACCGCACAATCTGTGGTTGTAAAAGTGGAACATGGCGATCTTTGTTTTTTTCTCTCATCTGTGTCCATTTGGCCGCTCTGCTATTAAACCTGTCAGAAGATGGTTGATGAATTGGGTTTGTGATTTGGCTTCTGGTCTGGAAGTTATTGGCCAATGTCATCTCCCCTCTTTTTCTCCTCACACAGACACACACAGACACACACACACACAAGCTAACATTGTATTAATGGATGTCATTTGCTGTGTCCTTCATACGGAATCAAGGCAAAACAATATTTTCAGTTCAGAAATGGACCCTAGTTTATCAATCAATACGCTTGAGTGCTGAAAATGCTTGAGCTATTGATTAAAGCTGAATGGTTACTGTGCTCTCTCACATCCTGCTCAGTCCAAAGTGCCCTTCACTGTTGCTTTATCTTTTCTAATTCAATAAATGGAACTTCGTATTGACAAAATGGCTTCACCATGAGAATAATAAAAAGCAGTGGTCACTTTTCTCTCTTGCTTCTTGTACCTGAGCGATGATTATATTGTGTCATTTGATAAAAAAACATAAAATGTAAGCAATCATATTCACCTTTTATATCCTTATTTTAATGAGCACACACTAAGGCCTTTGCTATGTGGTGTTGATAGGTGTCGCTTGTGCAGTGGACTGAGAGCGTTGGTCTGACCCTGGTGGGTAGAGACCAGTCCTCCATGCAGCTGCGGACCCCTACTGGCCAAATACTGAACTTCACCATCCTGCAGATATTCCCCTTCACCTATGAGAGCAAGAGGATGGGAATCATTGTGCGAGTGAGTGCCAAGATCATTTTGTTGCTGGTCATTTATGTTCTCTTTTGCCGGTTGAATCGCAGCAGCTGTTGTGCATTTTCATTTCTTGTGTGATTAAAAGAAATTGATTCCCTAGTTTTCCCAATTGCTTAACCTTACTTTGAAATACAATGTAGAACAGTGCTTGTTGCTAGGAGGGCGATTGGGACCTGACTCCAACATCAACAAGGCAAACAAAAGATTCATATTCAAGAGTATTATCTGAGAAAAACCTCACCTTGTAATAACCTGTGACTAACTAAGGTCTGATGACTAACATTACTTTTGTTGGCTGCACTATAACTCAGGAAGCCTGGGATTTTAAAACATGACTTCCTCATGATAATATTTTTAAAACGCTTTTTGAAACCCCGGGTGAATACCAAAATAACTTATGCATTTCCTAGGCAACACAAAATCGCACACGTGCGCCGTGGCTCACATGGGTATGAAGTGGAAATCCCTTCTCAGTTAAACACACCCAGGTATTTAAAGGGGAATTCTGATGTTTTTAAACCCTGGGATCTATGCTCACATATTTTGGTGGGTAAAGGACTAATAGGTGCAAAACGTTTTGGAACAAAGTGGCTTTTTTGACAGGTTCCCTACAGATCGGCCTCAAAGATTGACCTGTTTGTATAAGAATAAGATAATTTTTGTTTAACCAGAAACAGCTGCTATGGCTCTCACCAAATCCTTCACAAAAACATTATTTTTATCATTATAAATCACAATTCATTAAAACTTGACAGAAATAAAATGAAACTCAGAAAAAAAAAACGTATTGGTTCGTCTTTCCACTGGTCCAAAAGTTCTGGAAGTGTTCTTCTGCTTCGCTTGCTTCTCTGATGTCATCACTCCATCCTTTCTCGATATTTGAACATTTATAGGGGTGAATTAAGGGTTGATTATGTTGACCAAACTAGAGAAGGGTTGCTGGAACAGTAAAAAGATGACCAGAGATGATTTTAGTGAGTGCTAATATCTTTCTGTCAAGTTTCATAAACTGTATTTTTTGATGATAAAATTACTTCTTTAGATGGAGTCTGGTGGATATGGCAAGAACGACATTGCGGCAGATTTACTATATTACTCCTTAGGTCTATGTCTGTACGGTTCTCTTCAATGACGTTGACAGGCACAGACTAATAATTTGAGCCTGTCAGTAGCGAAACAACCACTTTCAGCGAAGCTACTTTGACGGTCGAAGGATTAAAGGGCAGCCATTGCAGCCCGTTTCGCAGCTGCTGTCTGAGGGCAATCTGCTGGATTGATTGCAAAACTTTTTGTATCTATTAGTCACTTATGCAAACAAAATATAAAAACATAGAGCTCAGGTATGAAAACACCCGCATTCCCCTCCAATGCAAGATGACTCAGGTTTTTATATCACACTTGGAATAATTGTTTTCTAGGACGAATCTACAGGAGAGATCACTTTCTACATGAAGGGTGCTGATGTGGTGATGGCAGGCATCGTTCAGTATAATGACTGGCTGGAAGAGGAGGTAGGTTCCCTTCTTTTTCACAAGACATGATGAATGTAACAACAGTGATTTTATTCCTGTTATACATGACTCACAGGCTAATAGGCTTGCTGAATCCAGATGTTGCTGACTCTGTTTTCTAGTGTGGAAACATGGCGAGGGAAGGCCTGAGGGTCCTTGTGGTCTCCAAGAAGTCCCTGACAGAAGAGCAGTATCAGGATTTTGAGGCAAGTGCTGTCTCATGAGATTGAGCCTGGGATTTGGACTCAACATCACAATACTTTTAACATTTCTGTTTGTCTGGCTCATGTTTGCTAGAGCTGGTATTGTGGGGAAACATCGACAGCATGTTAGATATCTCAATTTACACTCACACATGAGTGCAACAGGTTCTGTATTTCTAAATGTCAAAGTGTGTTGCCGGGTAATTAGAGGGTCCAGTCCATGCACCCCACCCTCCTACGCACACACCCAGGCCCCTCTCATTGTTTGAGCGGGGCTGGGCTGTCTCCCCTCAAGTCTTCACCCCCAGGCCCGTTTACTGAAGTGTATAATTGTGTGAGCAGAGCTGGTGGGCAGCAGTGAGTCACCGACTGAGTCACACGCAGAGTTTGTGTTCCTGTATGAGTCACACTCAGATTGTTTTTGCTTTATCTCACTCGCAAATTGCCCTGGAGCTGGAGCACTGACGATGGGCGTTAACCAATTGATCATGTCTGTTCTGTATTTTCAGCTCTCTGAAACATAGTAACTCTAACGGCTGCTTGCATGCAAATACCTTGTCATTTGTATTTAAACTGAAACTTTGACAGCCGATATGCAAACTTCTGTACGCGGTGAATGGTGCGTTATCATGCTGCACAAAGTTTAATCTCTGTAGGTGGCAAAAAAATCTGCTCATGTGTGCACGCCGTAGGGAAACCCTGTTTTAGTTGTTTTATTCTTTCTCCCTCTATTCCCGGCTGTTTCCCTTGTTTGGGCCTTCAATGATTCCACCTTATACTATTTCGATCTCCTCCCACTCAAAACATTCCCATCCCTCTCCTGCTCCCCAGGCACGTTACGTCCAGGCCAAGCTGAGTGTCCATGACCGCTCTCTGAAGGTGGCAACAGTGATTGAGAGTCTGGAGATGGAGATGGAGCTGCTGTGTCTGACTGGAGTGGAGGACCAGCTCCAGACGGATGTCAGGCCCACCCTGGAGATCCTCCGCAATGCAGGCATCAAGGTCTGGGGGGTAGCTCTCAGCAGCAACAAACTCATAAAAACTAAACATAGAAACAAGACATATGTTTTTCATATCTACCTACATGAACAAACAACATCCAAGTGCCTCCTTGAAGTATAAAGAAAATAAGATTAAAGTGAATTTGAATGAATTGTAAGGAGAATTTTAAGTGGTTGGTTGGTGCTTCAGATGGTTGATATAAAATATTTGACCACATGAGCATTTGATCTTTTGCAATGGACCAAGAAAGCTGATTAGTCACTGGGATATGAAGGGTCGGTTCAACCAATGTTCAGAAAAGAACAAGAAGAAAATCTCACTTGGTTCCAGGTTCCTTGGAGAAAGGTTTAGCTTTTTTTTTCAGTTTTTGAGATAACAGTCTCTAAGATTTCTACCTCAGTGAAGTGAAGGTAAATGGGATGTTATTTAATTTGTATTATTATGATTTGTATTAATTCAATAGCTGGATCCTTCCAGAAAAAATGGTCCTATAACTCTTGATAAACCACAGAACATGCTGCCAACTGCCAAACGTCCATAGAAAGTAGTTCTGCTGAAAACGTATGCATGGACTATCCAGAGTAACTGGAACATTGCTTCTGAAAAGACTTTAAGCAACTTTTAAAATGTCTTCATGAGCAGTAGAAATTAGATTCCTTTCATGAAGAATTGAATCTGAGTGAAGTCAAGAATAATAAATAAAACTGCAAAACACTGCAGTTAGGAAATCCTTTCTTTGTTATTTGAGTGAATAAACCATTTAGATTATCTTATAACTTCAGTATATAACAGGTGACAGAAATTAATAAACAAGGTTAATTGGAATTTCTTCAACATCAGTGCATCTTCTGAATAAAAAAAGATCCTTGCTACATGTCACTCTGTATCTGTGTAGGTTTGGATGCTGACAGGGGACAAGCTTGAAACGGCCACATGCACGGCTAAGAACGCCCATCTGATCACCCGCAACCAGGACATCCACATCTTCAGATCCGTAAGTGCAAGACAAGGACCCCTCTTCCTTTTATATTCACATAAAGTGGGTAATAGTTGATTTTAGTACCACACGGGTCATCCCAGTTCAATGCAGCACTGACAGTTTCCTGACTCCATTGACCCACGGGCATCCATCCTCTGTGAGACCAAGACCCATTAGCTAGTGGTCAGACAGCCCCACACAACTACGCATGCAGGCCAAGCCAGCATCCACAGCTGAATAAATCACCTCCCACCAGCAAAAGCATCCAAACCACTGTCAAAGAGAACAAACAGGCCTTCGCTCAAACAGAGGAGAAACCAGCTGAACCACTCCCAAAGGGAACATGCAGAGGGCTCACTTCCTAATATGTTTTGCAGGTTTCGGGCTCTCCCGCGGCTTTGATAGCCCGCTCTGCCTTCCCCTCTGGAGCCGTGCCAGAGCAGAAGGAGAGCCTGCCATATAGGAAGGTTACAACTTGCGTACAACTGCGGTTACTGGAAGAGAATAACAATGGTTGGCACGGCTTGAAAACCTCCGTCCCAGTGGACGGGGGAGTGCTGACTGGGCCTGCAACACATACATCTGGATTAGTTTCCTGGTGGCCACCAATGGCCAGATCTGAATTGACGTATGAATAGTCAGCGGTTGAAGGATATTCATTCCAGAGCATAACTCTTGTCGACAGATTAACACCATGCCCTGTCAGTGCTGCATTTTTGGAGAAGTCTATATTTGAACCTGGCACAATTGTTAGGGACTTCAGTTGATTTTATGATACAGTGTACTCCCCCACATTCCAACTTTGATTTTTGTGCTACTCTGACCCTCCCTATCAAGCATTTATGTGCTCCATAAACATTTAATAAATGGTTTATAACACACTTTAATCTACATATACATTGGAAAGGAGATTTTAAAATGTTTATTAATGTATTTCAACAATTATATGTGCATTGCTCAGTTAGTAGAGTGAGAGTCATGTCTTGATGATATGATTATATCATGATTTAGTTTAATAAAATTCTGCTAATTGAAGTCGTGTCTCCAGGCAGATTGTAATTAAAAGCTGACAGAATGTGTAGTTAACAATGATTTGTTAAGATGATCTGGTAATATAAAGACATTAGCTTCACAACATTAGATATTAACTTAATTTTCGGCTCTGCTTCGTTGACCTAAAATGTAACTAAAGTTGATACTTAATAGAAACGCTAGAGCCGCATGATTAAAATATGTAGTTGCTTTACAGGATGGAGGTGTATGAATGTCTTACCGTTAAACTTAATACATAAGAACTGTCCTAATGAATTTTTAGTAAATAAACATCAGTTGCAACTTTACAATTAACAGTTGCTTAGTGGTTATTATAAAGTGTTACCACATACTTAGTGTATTACTCATAGATATTTATCTCATATCGTCCGGCCTTATCATTTTGGTATTTTGCTGCTTGGATTTTTGGCAGGTATTTTGTTGCTCTAACATTTGCCGTCATTGCAGCTGGAGGGAAAATAGCTGCCCTGATTCTTAGGAGCTACCAGTCTGATAACAACCAGGATGCTAAGACAGACAGATTGCCATCCTAGATAATTTTTTTTCTTTTGTGTGTGTATTGTTAAATGCGGTTTCCATTGCCATAGGTGACAACTCGAGGGGAAGCCCACCTGGAGCTCAACGCTTTCAGGAGAAAACACGACTGCGCTCTGGTGATATCAGGGGACTCGCTTGAGGTAAAGTCTTGAGTGCATCTGTGTTTCTTATCCTCCTCCCACTGACTTTTATCTCCTTATGAAACTCTGACATCTTTTCTGTGTGATGCATGATAAAACTCGTTGCCACTGAAGCATCTCTGGAAGTGGTCTCTGTGGTCACAGTCACTTTCTAAACCGCAATAGGAGCTTAACTGTAAGTTAGGTTGAGGTAATAAGATCCACAGTTGAGATCAGTTATATGCGGCGCTCACTCGTCCATTCTTGTGGGTTTCTTGCAGGTTTGTCTGAAATACTATGAGTATGAGTTCATGGAGCTTGCATGTCAGTGTCCCGCTGTGGTTTGCTGCCGATGCACCCCCACTCAGAAGGCTCAGATAGTTCGGCTGCTGCAAGAGCGCACGGGCAAACTCACCTGCGCTGTAGGTGAGTAGAAAATAGAAACCGTCCAACAGCTTTTTCAGAGGGGAATTCAGTCTGTACAGTTTAATTTTTTTTTTACTGTGGGTTTTAACAGCTTCTTTACCTTCTCAACATCTTCTTCTCCAAATATATTCATCTGTTTCCACCACAAACCTCACCAGCCCTCCCAGAATAACCACAAATAAACAGAGCTGATTTGAATGTACACAAATACTAATTATTACAACTCCTGATTCCAAAAGATTTGGTGTGTAAAGCATAATTGTTTGCAAATGTTAACCTTGATTAATTTCCAGAAATGATTTGTCTTGTACGGCCACACAATGGGGTACCTTCAGTTGTTTGTTTCAGACTTAGTTTGAGGCCACTTAGCCATGTCAGGCTTCATTAAACTCATCTGGTTCCTCTGTTATAATTCAGGAAACGGTTATTAAGTTATATTAAACTCCCTTATTAGATTCTGCACATGTGTTTCACAATGGTATTCATAACATAAACTTTCTTACAACCTCCATTCCAAGAATGTCGGGACGGCAGCAGTAATAATTAGGGATGTACCCAGCCGACTTTTTCAGTCCCGATACCGATACCCATGCCTGGGCTTTGTGTATCTGTCGATACCCGATACCGATCCAATACCGTTGTTGAATTAATAATAAACTGTATACCTTATACCTTATATATAGACTAAAGGCACCAGACTTTCCTAACTAAACTTTACTTTCCTAACTAAGACAAAATAATCAGCTACCAAACATTGTTAACATGTAAAAAAAAATTTAATTCTTATTTATTTGTTATTAAAAAAAAACAATTGTGCATTCAAATCTCAAACAGAATGTAATCAAACTTCTTAAATTAAAATAAATAAAATGTAGCCACAGAAACAAAACAGTGTGTTGGTTGAACATACAATAGTAATCAAACAGTAACCAAACATTGTAAACATGTAGTGTAAAGTTCCTGCAAACAGGAATTCAAAATAAAACATAGCAGATGAACCTGAGAATAAACTAATAAAAAGTTGGTCAAACAACAACTTGTGCTCTTCCGGCATGCGACACATGTATGTCGCATGCTGGAAGAGCACAAGTTGTTGTTTGACCAACTTTTTTTTTTCTTCCATCGCAGCACATCCTACATCATTCGTCAGCAGCACGCTGACGAATGATGTAGGATGTGCTGCAACAAAGGAAAAAAAACAAAAAAACTGGACCGGCCCGTGAATCTGTTAATTTTTTCGATCCCCGATCCAGCTATTTTGTCAATATCGGGGCCGATATCCGATCTTAGTATCGGATCGGTGCGCCCCTTGTAATAATGAGGAAAACAACATTGGAAAGTATATTTTGCACATTAACTATTCCAGTCTTTTCCTTCGAATGAATAATTGCTTGAAACATGTTGCTGGCATCATGGTTTTCAACTGACTATGGGCCACAGGATAAGCAAATCATCACATTCTGTTTTTTTCTTTGGAACTGGTGCTGTACGATGTATCAATCGATGATGATGACGACACGTGATAACTGATAATATAATTGATAATATTGCTCACTGAGTTGAACATCAGTCAGTCAGAATATTTTCATATGTGCGTTTTTGGTGCGTTATTGGATATTTTTTTCTAATTGATATTGTTTTTTCTCATGAAGTTGAGCCGTATCACCCAAACCTTTATCGCACCCTTAATTTTTTGGCAAATTCCAAACAGATATGTAATTTCCCTTTCTTTGGCTGCAGTCCTGATCTCTTTATCAGGCCAAATTTAGGGAGTGCCTCTGAAATACACACACAGACACACACCAACAGTTTGTGTTCGTGAATCACTGATGTGAATCCTGACACCTCCATGGCTTTTGTTTTCTCTTAGGGGATGGAGGAAACGATGTCAGCATGATCCAGGAAGCCGACTGTGGCGTGGGAGTGGAGGGAAAAGTAAGACTCTCTCCATCTCATCGGCGCACATTGACGTGCCGCTCTCACAGATTTTCGCTTTGTGTTTCCTGTCAAGATCTCTCTTACGTTCAGAGACGTGCGCACACAGATGATTCCTCTTCATGAGGATCTATTGTCTGAGTAGAGGAAACAAAGATGACAGGATGCTCTTTTTCTTTTTTTTTTTTTTAAAGCAAAAGTCTCTAATCAGTCACCGCTCTGTAAAATCCCTGTCATGATGGACAGTTTGCTCAGACAAGGACCTCAAACATGTGTCAGCAACGATACTACTTGCAGAAAGTTTTAGACTTTTTGGGAAATTAACTTTTCCCCTTTCTTGATGAAATTTGTTGAGAGAATCACTACTACTCCTAGCTTAGCATAAAGACTAGAAGCTAGGGAAAACTGCTAGCCTTGTCTTGACTGGGGAGAAACAAAATCTACCTACTCTGTAGTTCTAAAGCTCAGTAATTAACTATTTATATCCTGTTTATGTAGTCCGTCTCAACAACTGAAGTGTAAAAACAACAAGTTTTGCTTTCACGAGAGGTTGTATATGGAAATGTCTCATAGATGGGAGCAGTATCTCACTGAATTCTCTGCTGGTTGTCTTACAACCTCATGTTGACAATTCAAAGTGCTTACAAGTAATGTAGCAAAAAAAGGCGGGTAGTTAAAATGATGAAAGATATAAAGTCAATGATAATAAAAACTATTGATAATAATGAATACAATAAAATAAGAACTGTGAAAATATTCAATATGTCAAACATTTGTTTTTGGAAGAATTGTCAAAAGGATTTCAGTGATTTATAAAAACGATTAATTTAGGCAGGAACCTTAAAGAGTCCTGACTTTTATTAATGCCATGTTAGCAGGGCGTCCACCTTCAGTCTGATCTTTCTGTTTCCAAATAACAAAGTTGTATGTCTGTCACCGTACGATCAGTTCATGAAAAGCACCCAAAGGACTGTTTTTTTAGGTCAGCAAAGACGTCTTGTAGCTTGTCCTCACTGCCCTCTGTTCTGTGTGTTTGACAGGAAGGAAAGCAGGCCTCGCTGGCCGCCGACTTCTCTGTGACTCAGTTTAAACATTTAGGCCGTCTCCTCATGGTCCACGGTCGGAACAGCTACAAACGGTCTGCAGCCCTCAGCCAGTTTGTCATCCACAGGAGCCTGTGCATCAGCGCCATGCAGGTAGAGTGCAACTCAAACATGCTGCCATTTACATTCGTGTTCATCGGGCATGTTGAAATTATACCTTTGAATTACAAGTGGTTAACAATTAGTTTTTATTCAGCAAAACACTGAGCACAACATTTCAGATTCGGATTCATTCAGATTCAGAATACTTTATTGATCCCCGGGGATAAATTGCTTTAGTTCCAATGCCCGTGCAAATTACAAATAGAAATATGGAATGGAAACAAGAGATAAAGATAAAGATATAAATAAAATACTAAATAGACAATGAATAGAATAAAATAAAATATTAAAGTAGACATTAAAATAAAATAAAATATTAAAGTAGACATTAAAATAAAATAAAATATTAAAGTAGACATTAAAATAAAATAAAATAAAATTAAATATTAAAGTAGACATTAAAATAAAATTAAAATAAAATATTAAAGTAGACAATAAAATAAAAATAAATAATAAGATTCATACTGAGGAAAGTGTTTGCTACCTAGACACACTGATATCAGAACATCGCCACAGGTTATTGGAAGTTTTCCCAGAGCAAAGATTAATTCCAAAGCACCATTTTTTTTTAGAACATTATCCTGATTTGATAGGAGGTTTTGTTCCTTTGGTTAGCCTCTGGACTATGCGCTTTTAGACAAAACACAGTTTCTTTAAGCAAACTATTCGATACACAGCTTCAGAAATGTGTTGATGTCACTTACCTCAAAGCACCAAATGATGGTGGCGTACTATTCACAAGCAAATGCTTTAAAACCAACAACATGTGTCACTTAGATATCATCTCTTCCATTAGAACTACTTGATATGGAAATACAGCAGTCCCTCAAGAAAATGTATCCAACACAAACCTCTGTGAAGTTGACCAATGTAGTGATACATTATGGAACTAAATATGCTGTTGGGATGATTTTGTTGAGATTTCACAGGTTGTTTTTGTAGACAACAAGCTCAGTTTTATTGTGAGATCACTAAACAGCTGGTATTATGAACATTTCAGGGCATTTATGTTGGAGTACTCTGGGAAAATGGCAGTACTACAATTTTGTGAACTTAATGATGCATATCCCTTGACAGCATATTTTCTTGAGGGCAAACGCATGGTGACACTGAAACGTCACATGTCCAGCCACTGTCTTCATCGAGGTTGTTGATTTTTCTGTTTTCATCTAAATGGATTCAGTTGCCTTGAAAGTTGTTATAGAACACCGTAGTGAGAAGCTCACACTTTACTCCGGAATACCCAGCACTGTGGCGGAATTGCATGAGACTGTGAAGGACACATTTGGACTAATTGAAGATTTTACACTGCATTATTTTGATGAGGACTTTGGTGATTACTTCACACTCCATTCTACAAACCAGATAAAACACAAGGGGACAATTAAAGTTGTGATCATTCCGTTGATTGTGCTTACATTGACGAGTCAGACTGAAAACCAGACCGATGTAAGCTCTTTGAATGACAGCACGTGCTCTACTACTGAAGCGAGAGCAGATTTACAGACTGATACCTCATCAGTGTCCTCACAAGACCCCACTATACTGTCCCCTGTTGGAAGCCCACATAGGATTCTATGGCCAGATGAAGTCATCATTCCACTTTTTTCTGTGGCAACCGAGGCAACACTGAGTATCGCCAATGAAGAATTTGTCAAAGATGGTACTGTGCTCAACAATCCTCGGATCAAGTCTGAGATAATGGAATAACTGGCAGACTATATGTACACTAACACAGCTTTTCCCACATGCCTTCAGATTGGTCAGGTGGCAGAAGCTTTAGTCAAAAAGCACCCATGTCTGACAGAGCCATGAAGTCGCAATGGCTGGATTGGATGGATGTATAGTCTTAAGTACAAGATGGGAAACTACAGGTCGAAGCTCCGAGGTCTCGGATTTCCTGAGGTAACCTGCAACTCCCTAAAGCACAAGCACCCTGATGACAGAGCACCTGCAAAGAATATCAAAAAAGCGAGGAAAGGAGAAGTGGTGTTTCTTCCCCGCTATCCTGCAGGAGAAGGCAAGGAACAACAAGAGCTGGACTGATGCCAATTAATCAAAGAATCTAAGAAGAGAGACAGCTTGGCAATCAAGGACTTAATGTGCAGAACTTTTGCACATAGAAGACATGACATCATAAGCCAACGGATGAGCATCCAGAACATCAAGGACAGATGACCCACCTTGTTAGATGTCTCGCAAGTGAGTTAGAATTTATCTGGCAGTGTTGTCAACAGATATTTCATGTGTCACATTCCTGCAATTATCTATCCACAATAGATGAGTCACCATTTTTTTCTTGTTTGTTTTTAATTTCTCTGTTTCAGGTCAGTGCAGAGTTTCAAAGAATCACCACACTCAATCTGGAGCCAAAATTCATGTCAATGTTGGACCTTTATTTTCCCAAACTACTGTCCCTGTTCCAAACCAAGAAGGGTGCTGCAGGAGAGCGACATCGGGCAAGAATGAATATTCTACTTCAGGTATTAAAATTTTTCGACCTATTTTTGAAGTTTAGTCTATTTTAAAGTTTTTTTTTTTACATAAATGTTGGTACAGTAAAGCACAAAGGTTGAATGTTTGGACTTACACATATTATTAGTTGAAAGTGTCTCTTCTGTACAGAGTGGAATCTGCGTTCAACAAACAAGAGAGGTTCTTATCCAGTGCCACATTGACCATTTGGGGGAAGACGCAAGTGCCTTGATAAGAGACTTTGAGGTTAGTATAATAATGTTATTTAAGTTTTAATCAGAGGGAAACCTCTTGGCACTTCTAGGTCTTCAGAAAAGGTCTAACATTTATTTCATCTTCTTTTATCATTGTGTGGTGTTTGCTGCCCTCTACTGGTGCAACGATTTGAAGCGAGGCAACTGGATTGCTGAACTGATGAAGCTGCTTGGAGGAGCAGCAAAACATCTTCAAGAAACTGTAATAAGTCCAGTTGCCTTGCTTCAAACCTTTGTATGAAGATGACCTGTATGGCTGAGAACCTTCACAGACATATTGTCATCTACTGGCTTTACCATGCAGTGCACAAGAGGGAGTTTACACTTCGAGCTCAAAAGACACTGCATTAAGTTCTGCTTGTCCATTTGTTTGATAAATTAAACACATTGAACACACACAAAGTGGATTTAAATTGCTTTTTTATTCTCAATTCTTATAATTTTGGCATTGATGTATGCCCTTTTGCTGTCTTCCTTTTGCTTTTGGGAAACCCTGCAAGTTTAAGAACAGTGTTTATTCCTTTCAAAATCTTTTCTTTTTGGCTATATTTTGACTAAGCTGAATACTCAGCTCTTATAGTCATGTTTCACCACTAGGTTTATTTTAATCACTCAAACAAGATCATAAACTATGGATAACTACAGCGAGTAGTCTCGTAACATGCAAGCTGAAACTAACCTGTAATCTTTGCAATGTCTGCAGGATGCTGCTGATGCACCTGTCAACGTACATGCAGAATTGGCACATGAGGTGATGAAGATTTACCTTCTGAGGAACCCAGATGGGTCAGCTGATGAACCTGTTGATGCAGGTATTGGGCGAGTTCAAGATCATGCAGCCCTGCGCAGCGCAGCCGAAATTGTGATGCTTGCTGGTTAAAATGTGTCCATGATGACGTGAATGGGAGTCGTTTCTGCTCCACATTCGATGTCACATGACCTTAAGTTATCGCAGGAGCAAGGCGAGAGCAAGGCGCTGCAGAGCAGTTGAGCAGTTGCTCTCCAGGTACTGCGCGAGTCTAGACCCACCTTCATGACGTCAGGACTTTGCCCTAATTGGCTTTTATCTACGCTGACGCATATCACGTGTGTTTCGATGAATTTCCATATCCATAAGCGCCTATGCCGCTTTCAAATATCACATACTTTCAGATAAGTAGCAGCCATATGGCCGCACCTATGGGACAGTCAACATGAATAAACCTATAAAATCCTTCATGTAACGCAACAACCCTGAAAGATCAGAATCAGAATCCTTTTATTGTCATTGCACAGTGTATAACGAAATTTAAGCAGCATCCGGTTAAGTAAAAAGTACAAGGCATTGTACTTGGTTGGTTCAGAATCAGAAATACTTTAATAATCCCAGGGGGAAATTATTTAATTTGTTCAACTCTAGTGTATCTGTACTATCCACTCGTATTGGCCCTTTCTGTTCCCGTCACGTAGAGAGTGTCCATCTTTATAGCAACGTTTGTATCTCTGC
>OMLP01031959.1:5743-16089 GCA_900302685.1 Spondyliosoma cantharus | reverse complement strand
AGACAATGAATAGAATAAATTAAAATATTAAAGTAGACATTAAAATAAAATAAAATATTAAAGTAGACATTAAAATAAAATAAAATATTAAAGTAGACATTAAAATAAAATTAAATAAAAATAAAATAAAATATTAAAGTAGACAATAAAATAAAAATAAATAATAAAATAGTAAAGTAGACAATTTCAATGGTCAGGGTTACTTCATACAAAATAAATTTGAGCATCAGAACAATTATTACACTTTAAAATGATTTCCCTTTATAACAAAATGAAATAATAAATGATATAATCAAATGATGCTGTCAAGCAGTATCAACACTGAACCTGTAACAGTTATTTCCACAAGTTTATACAAAAAGCTATGAGATAAATGTTAAAAGACAGAGTGAGAGTGACTTTTTAATTTACTTTAGTTAATGTTTGAGGCTATTTTACTGTAAATATAGATAATAATATTTACAGATTGAGAGTTTGACTTGAGTAAATCCGACACTCATAAAAGACAAAATGATGACTGAGATTTTTCTTCACTGCGTCAGTACACGTTTTGTCTTTTGTACCAAACAGAACAAGTGCTTTTAAACCAAGTGTCAAACATTCAATGTTTCACTCCCTGCTGAGTTTAAGTGTCAGTTAATCTAAAATACATTGAACTCGTCTTCTGCGCCTCTACACTTCTGTAACAGTCACTCAATGGTGTTGTAACTGGGACATTTTGAAAGTAATCAAAGGAAGGAAATGGCATTTTTTTTCTCTTTCCTTTCCACTCCTGCCATACATTTGACATGAAAGTAATTAGAAATGCTGCCTGCAGTGCTGCTCACCTGACTGCAAACATGCATTGATCCAGTGATCCGCACAGTACATTGAGTAATAAACATTAAAATTTGTACTAGCAAGAGGTTGCTGTGCACTGAAGACCGAGCATGTGATTTAGTATTTTGCTCTTGGCATGCGAGGAAAGCATTTTTTTGTTTGAAGGCAGGAATTCAGCGGTCAGCCCGTTTGACTCTTTGCCGCAAGAGTTTGCCAAAGCTATCATGAAAGACGGTAAATTCTCAGGAAAAGAATTGATCTGTCGACATTAAAGCCAAGGCAGGGAGTTCTGGGTCGTGTTTATTCATGACACCTAAAAATCTAAATGTGAGGAGGAAATGATTGGGGCGGGGCAGGGAGAAGTTTCAGGGGTGGTCATGGAAGGGTGGGGTGCTCAGTGACTCAGAGGAGTCAGACCGTGGTGCCCTTCTGAGCCCCCCCGAGTCCCGTTCCCATGCCCCAGTCCAAGCTTAGCCCCCGCTGTGGAGGGACAGCCCATGACTCACTGCATCATGGATTTTGGGGTTTTAGGGAGGCCCTCCTCCACATGTCTCACATTAACACCGACCGCAACCGCAGCTGTGACCCGTCTGGTTTGGGGCCGCCTGGCTGGTAGGCGCACTGGTTGACAGCTCAATATTGGCATCATCCATATGTTGAAGACGCGTGCTGGAATTAGCAAAGCAGTAGCTCTGCGGTAGAGTAAGGATTGTTGTGGTGTCGCATTTTATGTGTGGGATTTAGCTCAATGATTACTCAGAGTGTGACTGGCCTTTTGATTTGTGTTCCACTGCGCCAGGTTCATGTTAAGACTTTCATTTTCTTTTATTTCTGTGATAGAAAATGTGGACAATATATTTAATGTTCTACCTGATAAACTTCATAGATTGTTCTTGTAAATACATGCTTAACCTGAATATGATGCCAGCAGCATGTCACAAACAAGTTTGGATAGGAGCAACAGAGACTTGGAAATTTGTGAAATGTTCCAAAAACACATGGTTGAAACATTTGAAACAGGTGAACAGGTTCATTGGTATCATAATTGGGTATGAAAGGGGCATCCTCAGTCATTCACAAGCAAGGAACACATGATTGTATAAAGGATATTACTACATCGGCTGGGAACACTTGTAAAACTGTTGTCAGGAAATTGTTTGTTTGCACTGATTGTATTCTGTTCTCATTCACGTTTTACACAGCGTCACAACTTTTTGGGAATCAGCGTTGTACTGACGTGGCGTTTGAAAATTATTGCCCCCCCCGATTTTCAACCATCAGCATCGAGAATGTCGTTAGGAAGAACTCTTTTTCTCTCTGTTTCCCCAGGCGGTCTTCTCCTCCGTTTTCTTCTTTGCCTCGGTCCCACTCTACCAAGGATTCCTGATGATTGGGTGAGATACAAACTCTGACTGGCGATGACTTATCAAGAGAGCATTTGGCTGCCTTGTCTCCCTGGCATTTCCTCTGTGTTAAAGCGCTGTTGAAATGCGAGAAGGGGGAAAATGTGAAAGTATTGACTTACTCGACTGATGAATTTCGCTGCTGAATCTAACAAAGAAATGTGTGAAACTTCTTGTCCTTTTGCCATTTTTATCGAGAACATACTGTATTCGCCACGCTGAGGTCACATGGCTTTGTCTGTTGCAGCTACTCCACTGTGTACACCATGTTCCCCGTCTTCTCCCTGGTGCTGGACAAAGATGTTAAGTCCGAGGTCGCCATGTTGTACCCGGAATTGTACAAAGATCTCTTGAAGGTATTAAATTCACGTTAACACACTTACTGTTGCAGTGCAACCACGTATAATACACAGAAACATGTAGGAAAAGTGATAAATGTGAAGTTTTCTTTCCACAGGGTCGACCGCTGTCTTTCAAGACCTTTCTGATATGGGTCTTGATAAGTATCTATCAAGGTAAGGACGAATTCGTACACTTTGTTGAGAATAATCAGAGTCACAAACTGCTCCAGGAGAGAGATATACTCCAACGCAAACATACAGTATGAAAGAGCCACCACTCATAAAGCTAGCAGTCACGTTGAAGCATCCTAACAGTATATTAGATAAACATATTTGTCTAGTTGTTTGCAGATGTACAAGAGATGAGATCAGACACCAAGGCCCAATCCCAATGCACCCCTTGTCCCGACCACTTAACCCTAACCCGCCATTTTGCTCATCCACCCATAAGAGTGTCCCAGTTCTTGTTGGGATAGAGGCGTAGGGCAGGTTTAGGGCTGCATTGCCCTCCTAACTGAGGTTCTTCACACTTCAGATCAACGGTTATGAGAACTTTCTGCCGTTATAATGTGTACCTTTTTTTTATATATAACAAGCATAAAGCAATCGCTAGGAGTTTGCTCTTGTCACGGTAGCTAACTAGCAAGCGAGCTAACTTTACGTTGTTATTGCTGATTTATTGCACGACAGTCTCACATTTTGACCCGTTTCAGTGTTGCATGCACCCCCTTTTGATAACGTCCGGCAGAAAGGTTTCTAGACTCAGCACCACTCGTCTTAACATCAGCGCAGATGAAAACAGCGTGTCGGAGATGTCTGCTCGCGTCTGTTAGCATGAACACAAACCATCGTCTGCTGATGACGTCGGAGGGGTTTTGAAGGGTCGTCCCGTCTCATAGCAGGATATGTCAACCGCTAGCCCTTGTAAGTTTGTTCTGAGCGGCAGTCATAACAAGGGGTGGGGGTAAAAAAAAAAATAATGATGAGTAAAGATAAATAAAGGCATCTTCTCTCCTTTGTGACGCATAGCGGCGGAACAGCCCACACACTTTCTTCTAAACTTGTGGAGGAGTGTATTTGTATTGACTTTGTTTGTCAAAAAGCCCGAGGTTTACTCCCCAGCATGGATCATTTGCAGTGAAAAGGTGTTTACAGGGGCGGCACAAGCTACGCCCCGAAACTTTTATCTATTTTTGTTGAAACGCGAGCGTACTTTTCTATGACTGATCTTAAGCTGCTGTATAATTATAAGCTCTGAGGGCCTGGTTTCCAAACCACAGCTCTGTATGTTGGTATCACTTTACTCATAGTTAATTCCGCAGTACCTTATTTTAGTATTATAGTAGTTCACGGTGATTAAATAATTCCAATTTTCACTATCAAGTGGTGTTAAAAGATATCAGGTTAATGAAAGAAATCTTCTGAGGGGATAAAGACCAGGGGAGGGATCTTGTTCATTTGAAGAAAATATGTTTTTTTTAAAAAAGTGATTCACATTCAGTGTGAGGCCCGTAAAAAACCAACAAAGGGCAGTGAAAGGTTCTCAGAGATGTCACAATTAATTAAGTAAATCAGAAGATAACATTGTTAGTCGTTGAAATGGAGTGTGAAAAGACATTTCGTGTCCTCCAATCAGTTGGTTAAAAATAGATAAAACCAAACCTTTTAATATTTGTTTGATTGCCTCCAGTCATTAGATAAAGCACGTTCAACATTGATCAGTCTTACTCCGCGCTGCTTTTATTTTTTCAGAGTCTTACCTTGTCTTGACACACAATTAATGATTTATCTATCTCCACATTTCTATTAAGTTGTTCCCTCTTTTCACTCCGCAGGGAGCATCATCATGTACGGAGCGCTGCTGCTCTTCGAGTCAGAGTTCGTCCATATCGTCGCCATTTCCTTCACCTCGCTCATCCTGACCGAGCTGCTCATGGTGGCGCTGACCATTCAGACGTGGCACTGGCTCATGATAGTCGGCGAACTCCTGAGCCTGGCCTGCTACGTCGCCTCGCTCGTCTTCCTGCATGAGTTCATAGGTGAGTGAGCGCAAAAACACATGTACATAAACTCCTATCTCGCCGGCGCAGAGGGCGACGCCGAGCCTGCGGCGACGTATTTCATCGAGACAAGAAAACAAAAACCGCTGTCTGCGTTGATTTCACCGCCCGCCTGATTGATGTTGTTGTGCTTTTGTTGACCTTGAAATAGTACGTCAGCATTCAGCAGTAGGGGAGTCCTGCTCGTTCTTATTATGCCTCTGGTGTACAATAAGCCGTGTTATGCTGGATATTAGGAAGGCTAAAGGTGAGTGCATTGACAAGTTGTCCTGGTGTGGACGAGGCTCGGGGCACGCCGTAGTATCAAAGAGGAAATGCCAACAGTCCTGTCAGTTTCCTGTGCACTGCCAAGGTTCATGTGTTTATTACAGCAGAGGTGTGCTAGTAGAAAAAAAAACAAAAAAAACCCTGACAACAAAAACTAGATTCATAGCAAATACAAGTCTGAAACAAAAACAGCTTTTACAGCAGAGGAAGGGTGTGTTGTTGTTGGTCTTTATATGACTCTCTCACAGTCTGCATGTTTCCAAGTAAATAAATGTCCAACATTTATTTACTTGAGCTTGCTAAAAAATAAGCCAATTTTAGTTGTGCCATATTAAGACGCGTGACATATACAACACACTGACCGAGAGCTTTCCAAGCCTTTATTTTCAGCTTTATGTGGGGCGTGGAGCTCCATTTTCAGCCTACAATCTCGACCACTGAGCATCATGACTGGCGTGTGGTCAGGGGAACCTTTTTTGGACACTTTTGCTCCCTCTTGAAGTCGGACTGGAATAGATTTTAAAGCCTATTCTTCTGTTGCATGTGCAGTTTACACACTTAATTGGACACTTTCCAAGGGAATTTGTTTTCAAACCGTCATAGGTTCGTGTTTTTTCTCGTTTCTACAAGGACAGATACGATTCCAACCCCAGAGCTTCCCTGTGAGTCATCACAATGTACATTTGAAAGTCTTTTCAGTGTCAACATAACCAGTGACAGCTGTTGGTACAAAAGCAAACAGGAGCTGCTAAAAGCTAATTCAGCATAACGCAGGGCCATTTTTTCAAATTCTAAAACAAATCCCACAGCAGCGTTGGGGAGTAGCGGGCTGTGTGCGTGTCTTAGAAGTCTACCCGCCCCGTCTCACCCGAGTCAAACGATCAGCTCGTCATGAAGCTCTGCTGAGGCCTGATAACGTCCCTCCAGGACCGGGAATAAAAGAAGCACTGAGCTTGTAGTTTAAGGGGTGGTGTGCAGTGGTGCTCCCCATCATTAGCTGACGTTGCTTCACTTTCTCATGAATATTAGTGTTTTGTTTTTGTTTGTGGGAAAAGTGTCTAACCCTCTAACTTTTTGTTTGACAGTCTGTTATATTTTATCATGTACGTTGTGAATTTGATAATTTTTTTTACCAAGACGTTTGAACTGCCTTTTTCCATGTAGCCAACCAAATTAGACTTCTACCTACTTTACTGTAGTTGAACTTCTTACAGTGTGGAGTAATTGGTAGCTTGCATAGCATTACCCACAGCTCACTGCATATAAACATTATACCTAAATTTAAATCCTTCAAAGCCCCAAATTATGGGAACTGTAGCAGAGCCCAACCATTGCTTCATTTTTGGGGCAGATGCCGATACCAACATCGAACTGTAAAAAAAAATTCAATTTTTGCTATGTCAGCCGATGTGCACGCATTGTTTGTCTGCTTCCTCAAACCTCCTTCTGATATTCGACTCTTCCTCCATGCCAGACGTCTACTTCATCACCACGGTGTCGTTCCTGTGGAAGGTGACCGCCATCACGCTGGTGAGCTGTCTGCCCCTTTACATCCTCAAGTACCTGCGAAGACGCTTCAGCCCGCCCAACTACTCCAAGCTGACCTCTTAAAGACTGAGGCGAGCCTGTGGCCTCATTTCTAACAGAAGGGTGTCTCCTGTCTTCATCCAGCAGAGCCTGCGCTTCGACCAGAGAACCAAACCCCGGATTCATCCCCTTTAATTTGTTCTGAAAAGTTCCGCTTGGAAATGTGAAAAGACGGACGGTTGTGTCAGGGACGGAGTGTTTACTGAGAGGGAGAGTTGGTGTGACGAAGCAGCGTCACTTGCTACACGTGTTTGATGCAAAGACTAGCTGACGATTTCTCTCTGCGGAGGCCGAGTTAGTAACCGACTTCTTTTATCGTCAGCTGTCCTCTCAGAATTACGAACTTGTCCCGAATGTCCTGAACAGAAATGTCACAAATCAAGTTGAAAATCAGCTGAGTAAATTGTGCACGTCCCGTTTGTTTTAAAGGAAAGTAGCTGGAAAAGTTTGACATCTCGTTCACCCTGGAAACTAATTTTCTTTTAATTTTCCAGTTCCATCTTAAAAGTAAAACCGTTTCTATTGCTAGACGCTGAAATTGACGTAGCATTCTCACTCAGGACTTGATTCACACTCTCCTTAAACAGCGATCTCTAAATGGAGTCAGAGAATAACGTGGTAAAAAAAAAAAGAAAAAAGAAAAATAGTTTACTGGCTAGACTTTGCATAAAACACACGTCTGCAAGCTTGTGTATTTGTTTATGCGTCACCGGGATGCTACAGCCCGACACGGCGGAGGTGGTGCGGTCGTTTATTTTAGCATGACCCGTGGTGTCTGATGTTAAATCTGTCTTTGTCTCTTTGTGTGGACCCTGAGTTGTTAGTGTTGGTGGAGCGCGGTCAAAGCGGCCACAAAGGAGTGTTGGTTATTCGCAGCCGAAAAAACCTCCCGCCGGGCATCCCGACTGTGTCTGCGAGGGAATGTTGCAGCCTTCTAATGTGGCTGCTCGGCAGGCCAGCGCCGGCCACGCTTCAGCATTGCATGATGACTCACTGTAACGGTGACCTAAAGCCATAACTGAAAATACCCCGGTGACCGGCGTCCAGCTGCCCCCTTTCATGGCGTCTAACCCAGGGGCCCCCCCCCCCTCACTGCTCACTCCTTACTAACCTCCGCAGTTCAGCTGTGAGCGAAAAAAAAAAAAAGGGATCAAATCACCTCTCCTCAGTCACACGCAATGTGAATGTCGTCAATAAGTATTACTGCTGCACATTGAGAGAAACGGCTGATAGGACACGACACTGCTCATGCTTCATTTCATTAGTGGTGTGATGGTGGAGTTACTGTAAATAATTAGCAGCTAACGGAGTAACGTGACCTCGCCGTCAGTCATTTCCAAATTCTTTCAGTTTATTTGGGGGAATGCGTTTTCTCTGGTGACTTGGTGAATCTTGATGTGTCAAAAGAGCGTCCAGGGTGCCATAAAACTAATCAATTCACTAAAATGTCCAACTAAAAGATGTTAAATCCCCGCTGAATTTGCGAGCTGTTTGCACAGAGTTTTTGTTTTGTACGACTGATTGTTATATTTTTACGTTATAATTACAAAACACGATGCTCAAAGTGATTTGGTTGCTTGTAAATAACCTGTTTGTTCCTTTTTTTTATTATTATTATTATTTATTAACATTTCATTTAATGGTGTTGATTGCACTCAGATGAGCAGAACAAAAGAAAAAAGAAAAAAGGGAGGATTGTGTTGATGTCAATGTTGTGCTGATGATTAATAATAAATCTCATGTTTTCTTTTATGGTGCAGTTTTCTGTTTCTTTCATGTGACGATTTAAAAAGCCTTCACGTCCGAACAGCTGAAAGGATGAGAGTGAGTGTGTTCAACATGTTCTTGGTTTGCAGAAAACGTACATTTATTCTTCTGATTGAACAGAGCAAGAAAACAGATTTTTGTGAATGAATCCAACTGTAATACTTTTTCCCAGGGTGTCCCTCGTATGTGGCAGCTGACTCTGGACAGAAACGTCCTCGGCGTGTATGCAAAAACAATCATGGGTATCGTGGTATTTGTGTTCCCCTTCCGTCACAAGGTTTCTCCTGATGAGGTGCGAGTTGCAGCGGAGGCAGAGGCAGACTGGAGGAGGCCGGGTGTTTGGCTCCGTCTCACCAGAGGAGGGAGTCCCTGATGTCTCGAGACTCTGCTGTGTTTTCACTCACTCACGTCTCACATGTCTCAGAGAATCCACAGCCTCAGCCCTCGACATTAAACATGATCACGAGTCAAAAAAGAAAACGTTGTATAACAGAAAGAAATGTGTGAAGATCACTCCAAGGAAAGCTTGTCATCATTTATCTTTTGAAAATGTTCACGCTTTGTTTAAAGGTTGTGGAAGGAACTTTCTTAATCGCCCATGGAGGTTACAAGTTATAAAACTGTTGAAGCTTACATGACGTCTCAGCCGTGAGATGGTTTAAGTTGGATGAGACTCGCTCGTAAAAAACCTTTTCCTTTTTTTTTTAAAATCACGCAGTCAAGCGCCTCAGTACTGCATGTTCGAATTAAAACTGCTGCGTATGTCCAACTTTTTCTTCTTGTTCCGTTGCCCAAATGCGTAAGTTATACCATTAAAAGAACCCATTTAACCTAATCAGTCCCATGAAAAGTGAAATTCCACTCCAGAGTCAACAGAGCTGCCTGCTAACCTCAACATTCGAGGTCTTTCCTCCTCTCCCGGAGCCAGCGATGGAGGCCAAGCTGGTCCGCTGCCAAATCCACAATCCAATCAAGGGGCAAAAGTAAATTCTGAAAAATTTGCTTTGCATCTTTTTTTTTTTTACAACGTTCGGATTATCGGGCTTTAAAGAGAGGTAGCTTACAGCTGGTTACGCAACGTATCCAGGCTAATTATCACATGGTCGGTGCATTTTATCTTTGGCACTTCAAGACAGGAATTTGTTTCCAGCTTGGAAACATCTTACACGCTGCTCCCGATGGAACAGTGCAGGAGAGAGAGAGACAGAGAGAGAGACGACCATGAATGTGCTGCAGAATATCCCACAAACTGTCACAGGGTCCTGACTGGAGCGGTTAATACAAATGATAGCATGGAACCATGTGGAATCCATATACAACCTCCAGGCCAAGGCGACCACATCAGTGAGGTCGCCGGGCCTTTCGCCAGTTTCCTGGAGAGAACGCCGACAAAAAAAGCCCCGCTAGCGCTGCTTCACGGTTTGGGCTCAGAGGTCAGCTGTGCTCTGACTGGTTTCAAAGGTCTCAACGAACTCATGGTCCCCCGATGGGCCGATCCGGGGCGACGGCAGCTAACGAACGGGCGAGTGCAGATGAATTGTTTACTACACGCTGTTATTGCTCCGTGTAAACACTGGATCTTGGCATTGACAGGCCCCCGCACAGAAACATCGCAAGGCATGAACACACACACCCTCCTCTGGCACTATTTATAGCTGTGCGGGCCTGGAATGCTTTGATTTGTCTTAGCACCCACGACTGTTAAAGAAGGGCCGCAGATGTGTTTCAATGCCTACGATCTCTAATGAGGCCGGTTAATGCCTCAAACAAAAAAAAACACGCCCAAATCGCTTTAAAGCCGGGATTAAATACATATCTTTAAACCGGCGTAACGAGCCGTCCACTGCGATTGTTGAGGCTGAAACGTGCCTTCGCGTTGGCGTTGGCGTGAGATCGAGTCTCGCTGGGAGGAGCGAGTTTCTCTTTCAGCTGAAAACCTGAAACGCGCTTCTCCCGCCTTGTTTTGACGACCAAATATCGAGTCTTTCCGCATCCATATTGTGCTGATAAAACACGCGGAGAGATGTTAAAGTTATGAAATACTGTAGGATGGAACTGGAAACCTGGACAAGACAGAGAATAGCGACGGGGGGGGGGGGGGT